>WEIV01030715.1:0-11123 GCA_013390005.1 Calyptomena viridis
AGGAGGCACTAAATGAAGCACTTGTGCCTGACCCTCTGGGCGAGATGTCTCAGGGGGCAACGCTCAAGGGCAGGGCAGGGGACAACCCCAGCACTGGGGTCACCAGTGCCAGGCATTCCAACAGGGTTCAGCATGGACAGCCAACAGAGGTGGGATGGATCCGAGCCAGTGATGGGGTGGAATAGACAGGGAAGGCACCATTCCCAGCAGCCCAACGCTGGGATGAGCTTCTCAGGATGGACAATCACTCTTTAGGAGAGGGGATAGGGACCCAAGGTGTGATTACTCACGAGGAACATCCCACTCCTGGTGCCAGGCTGTGCTCAAAGGGAGGAGAAAATGGGAGATGGGGATGGGAGACAGGGATGGTTCGGCTGGAAGTGATCTACAATCACCACCTAAGTCCAAGATGTTCAAAGGGGAAAGATTTTCTGAGCAAACAGTTAACAGGAAAAGTCCCAAAGGCAGAGGAATGAAGGCAGTGCCTGGGCTGTCACTGCTTGTGTCTGTTCGGCAAAGAGGGAAGGGAAAACCTGCAAAGCCTCAGGATTTCCTGTAACTTAACCATTTCCATACATCACATCAATTCTCTTCAGCTGCTCATGGTGCCCAAACTTGAGGCTCAAAATAGAAAGAAGGTGCTGCTGCATTTAATTAGACAAACTTGAGCCAAATCCAGGCACAGTCCAGCCTCATGCCAACATAGTGATGCCAGGGAGGAATTTTGCCCATTTCTACTCAAAATTGTCTATTGGAAAAGGTCATGACTGAGAATTGTGTTGGCTTGGAGGTGTGTTTGGGATTCCTCCTTCCTTCCTCCTAGCAGGACTTAAAATACCTTCAGGCTTGGCCAAGAGATAATATAATAAATATTGTATTTTTCAGCCTATAATAAATATCATCCTGTAATAAATTATTCCATGAAAATCAGGGGGAAGAGAAGGCAAAGCCACAATCCCTCCCCAGAGAATAGATGGATGGAGAAGTACAGAAACCCTGCTGATCCCACCTCAGCCCCAGCATCTCCTGGAGCTCTCCTGAATGTGGTCATAGGGCAGGATCCATCATCCCAGCAAAGACACCAAACCTCAGAGCATCCAAAGGGCTGCCTCTCTCTTTCTTCCTTAAAAAACCCCCAAGATAATAGCAGAAGTGGTTCTTTTCCACACAAAAAAAAAATCACTTTTATGAAAAGCAGGATGTATTTTCTCCAGAAAGGGCATTTCTGAAGATGGAAATACTGCACAAAACAAATCCAAACATCTCCCAATGGAGAAAATTCCTGTAGCTTTATTTTAGGATTATCTCCCATGTATCATTGCCACTGTTGCCTTTACACCCACCTTACTTCACTGCACAGCACCAGGACCAGTTTATAACATGACAAAACAGCTTTTATTATTACAATATTATTATATTTTTTCTTATTTTTATTTTTAAAACCATTACAAGCAGCTGCTACTTAGCACCAACTGAAACTCCTTATCTCCTTCTCTGGATGAAAGGGGGGGTCTGTTTGTTGTAATGAAGCCAGTTTGCACCCAGATCAAAGCTTCCACTGTTTGCATCCTCAGAAGAGTGTTTGACACTCGTGTCAAAGTGTCAAACTATTTCATTACCACGCAAAGCAGAGACACTTTGACTAGAGGAGATAAGATGTTTCTGTCAATCAGCATCCAGAAACAGCCTCCCCATGATGATTAAAAAAAATAAAATAAAATAACGAGGTGGTTTCAGCCACAGCATCCAAACAGCAGCTGGGTAGGGAAGAGATGGAGCAATAAATAACAGCACCGAAGCAAAGCTGAACAGCAAGGCATGAACATCCCACTGTGCTGCTCCTGGGGTCACCAGCCAAGGGGAAATTCCATCTGATAAAAGGAAAAAACCCAGGGAAAATGAATATCTGTTGCCCAAAGGGAGAGGGGATGATGGTGCCAGTTTATCCCACCATCAGCCCCGGTGGTCTGTGTTTGAAGATGAAGCTGGGGGATGTCCCAGCTGAGAAATCCAAAGCTGAGAAATGTCAGAAAGCCTAAAACAACCCATCTCCCTTGCCAGTGCCCATGGAAAATCAAACATGTAGGTGGGAAAGCCCACACCATCTCCACTTTGTGGCCCGAGTGTGGCAGAAATGACGGTGCACAAGGGATGCGATGAACCAGAGCGATGTTACAAAACCCTCAAATAAATCCATATCCCAAAGAACTGCAGCCCAACCCAACTTTTTCCGTGGGGGACCACCAAATACACCCCAACCAGGCAGCTCCAAGGAGCAGGGAGGGCTTGGGAACTTCCACACGGACAAGGACTCATCCATGAAACCAGGAGCAAGTCAGCAAAGCCCCAGGAGGGAGCAGGGACCTCTTGGATACAGAAAAGGAGCAAGTTGGATCATTTCTTACAGGACTCATCACACACACACAGTGCTTCATAGGGCAGAGCCAAAAAACAGCTGCAAAATTTAGTCAGAAAGGAAGATGTTGGGTGCCATCAGCTCCATCTCCTCTGGAAAGTCCACGTAGGAGTTGTTGGTCGGAAATAATTTGGTGAAACACCCCTCAAATCTGTTGCTCCCTATTTCTGCTCATTCCTCCCTCATCCATCTCCTACAGCAACATGTAGTTGGGGTCTAAACAGTGACACACGACCAGGGGACACTTGTGCTTAGTGCCAGGAAGTGACACAGTCCCACCAGCGTCACCAAGTTATGCTAAAAATGGTGAGGACACGGCAAATGGGCTACGTGATCTTCTTAATGGTGGGTGTGATGAGTATGTTTGTTCAAGGGGAAATAGAGTTGGAACCAGCATCCAGCCATGGCAGGGATTAGAGTAAAGCCTGCTTAGACTCAGCCATGCTGGAGGAGCCATATGGGAACACTTCATCCCTATGTAAATATCGCCGCTGGAATGACGGCGGAGCTCCGGCTCTGAGACTGGTGAGAAGTTATCAGCTGAGCAAACCTTGTTGTTTAATTTTCTACTGCCTTCAGGCACATTCACCTCCCTGATTTTCCCCCAAACGCTCTACCCGGAGGAAGGAGACTTATTCCTCAGGCTCACCCTCCCACAGGATCCACACGGATTTCCAGAGGCAAGAGAAGATCGGCTGCATGCTGCTTTGAGGATGTTTCCTGGGTTAATTCAGGTTGAGCTCCTGGTTGGAGGGAGCTGTTTGGGGCACACACACAGATTCTCTCCACTGATCCCTTTGCAAACTCCTCTTGCAAAATTGGTTTTTAGCAAAGCCACTTATCACCTTAACCATCTATTGATTCCCTGACTCCTGGCCAGAGCTCTCAGGATCCAGCAGCGTGGGCAGGAGAAGCAGAGGAACATGACTGTGAAAGAGACTAAAGCATGTGGCCAAAATCACCCCAAACGAGCCAAGGTGGTTGGAGTCTCACCAGGGACATCAACCCCCTTACCACAGGGCAAACACTGCCAGTGAGTAAACTGCTGCTATTTTATGGCCACATTCAGCACAGGAAAGATGCAGGTGATCCTTGGAGCCCAAAGATCCATCCCATCACACACAAATCCTGCTCTTGGATATGGCTCCACACTACAAGAAGGACATTGAGGGGCTGGAGTGTGTCCAGGGAAGGGAATGGAGCTGGGGAAGGGTCTGGAGCACCAGGAGCAGCTGAGGGAGCTGGGGGGCTCATCCTGGAAAAAACGAGGCTCAGGGGGGACCTTCTGGCTCTGCAACTCCCTGACAGGATGGAGGAGCTGGGTGGGGAGTCAGGCTCTGCTTCCAGGGAACAAGGGACAGGATGAGAGGAAATGGCCTCAAGTTGTTCCTCAAGGAACCTCAAGGGAGGTTCAAGTTGGATATTAGGGAAAACTTCTTCATGGAAAGGGTGGTCAGGCATTTGCACAGCTTGCTCAGGGCAGCGTTGCAATCACCATCCCTGGAAGTGCTCAAAAGCTGTGTGGATGTGGGGACATGGGTTAGTGGTGGCCTTGGCAGTGCTGGGTTAACGCTTGGACTCAACAACCTTTCCAATAAGTCTTTTCCAACCTTAATGATTCCATGATTCTCCTCCATTGCCGAGCTGGGACCTGCACACGCCAGCGCAACGCCAGGACCTCCATCTCCCACACGGCAATTGCACAGGAGAATAAACAAACAACACATTCCCCTTGAGCACCCCTTCCTAGGGAATCCTCCACATGGCAAACAAACCACCTAAATCCGACCTGGGCAACCAGGCCGGGCCAGGACCAGCAACTCCAGGACAGGAGCTGCAGCAGGAGCTGCCTGAGGAGCTGCTGCCTCTCGTGCTTCTCAGCAGTATCGATCTCTCAGCAGTAACAGCCAGTATAATTTTTGCTTAGCTTCAAATACCTGGTGATCATGAATTCTTTGGCCACAAGGTTATAAAGCATTTTCTAAAACATGAGAAAAAGATTAAGCCTGCTTATAGTTAATAATATACTGTACACTGTCTATCAAGCTGGCTGTTTGCTATTGAGAGCCTCCTATTAGACACTTATTTAAAAGGCCTTTCAAGGCTTCCCAAGAAAGTGCAGTTATGCATTTTTTTTCTGGCAAGAACTACTATAGATAAACATCAATTCGCTCCTGCGGATCACAGTCGCAGTAAATAAATTTTTCAGGAAGCTAAGTTCCATACAAAGCCTCCTCAAAGCTCCCATTTCACACAACATCAATGTTTGGCCTCTGAGAAAGAAAAAGCTTGAAGGTTGCTTTATCCAGAGCTAAATTATCAATTGTAGCTGCTTCAGAAAAAAAATGAAAACAGGGTGTTTCAGCGAGAAATCGGGGTGGGAGGTACACAACACTGTGGTTAGATGGGGATGCTGAGTGGAGACAAAATGAGGAAAGACAGGGATTTGCTAGTGATGGATCTGGACCCTCTACATTGCTGTCTGCAGCCCCGAAATCATCGTGGTGGCTTTGCATCCCGAGGTGAGGAGGGAGCAACCAGCTCAGGGCAAGCTCAGCAGCCAACGCCCGCGCTCGGCTCTTTCATAGCTTTTCAAAGTAGCAGCCTGGGATTATCCATTATAAAGTGTGTCACCAAAACAACCCCCACTCCGGTTGTAACTGTAAAAGCCACAGCTCCTTGCAGAGGAGGGATGGAGGGAGAGCTGCCTGGCACACGGTGGAGCCCACAGTGGGCAGGGTTTGCCAACTCAGACGCCAGGAAGGAGTTAAGACCCATCAGCGTCCTAAAGTGATTTTTGAAGCAGCTTCCCGGGATTCAGTCACAGAATGGGAAGGGAGGGCAGGAAAAGCATCTTGGCTCAGCTCTATTTAACCATGCCCTTGTAATTTTGGCTTCCCAAGGGGTTGCTACCCACTGTCTTCCCAATAACATGGTCCTTGGGGGGCACATCCAAACCCTGAGCTCCAGGACTTGGTGGCACCGTCGGAGCCAGGGTCGTGCTAATATCCAGGACACTCCATCTGCTCTTTAAATAAAGAGATGCTGGGCTCTGTTATTATGGTTTAATTATTAGCCTAAAAAAAGACCAGAACACAGAAACCTTTCCAGGCTCAGGTTGTGCATCCTGGTGGGAAGGGGAGTCCTTCAACAAGGGAAGGAGGGATGGGCAAGGAGACAAGCCCTGCTGCCAAAAGGCCTCTTTATGGTCCCCACAGCGAGTCCTAATGAACCCAAACACCCTGTGGTGCCCAAAGTTGCTGGAGCACCATATTTAGCTAAACGGCTTAAAACTGAGGAGGAAAAAGGAGAGGATGGTGTGCTGATCTCAGTAACTCTGGACCAAATCAGTACCCACCAGCCTTAGGATGGGCTGGGGTACAAATCCATACACCCAAAACAAATCATAGAATCACGGAATGGTTTGGATTGAAAAGGACCTTAAAGCTCATCTCATTCCAGCCCCTTGCCATGGGCAAGGACACCTTCCCCTAAACCAGGTTGCTCCAAGCCCCGTGCCACCTGGTTCTGGAACACTTCCAGGGATGGGAACCCTGGAATAAACCCTGAGCTGCAAAGGAGCAGACCCCTTGCATGCCCTTAAACTGCAAAGGAAGTGGCAAAGCACCATTTCCAGCCCCATCATCATAATTTGTTCCCATCACACAAGAACTGACTCCCACAGGGTGACAGAACTGACCCCGGCACGGTTTTGGGTCAATCCTGTCCAGAGCAATGACACTAAAATCCAGAGACCCATCAGAAATTAATTTACTCAGCTGCTAAAACAAGAGCAATTTTTAGAGTTAATAAGTTACAAGAGGAACCAAGAACTGGGCAACTCCCCAGGGCAACTCCCTACTGCTCCATATCAGGAGCAGAAGCCCCATCATCTCCATCAATGCTTTTTAAGCACCCAATATTAAATAAAGAACAGCTCAGCTGCCCCTCTACTCTTTGCAAAACCGTTTTTCTTCCAAATCTTTTCAGAAAACCACCAGCAGATGCTCAATAGAAGAAGCACATTTTCCATCACTTAAATAAACTTAATTTTGAAGTGGTGAACTTGTGACACCCATTGCTCTCCTGCAAATAAACCCACCAGGGATGATATAATATGCATATTTAACCTTCTGATGTTTTCAGGAGGAGCTGATCCATCGCCCATGTCGACTGATAGGTGTGAGAGCAAACACCCATTATCTGCAGAGTTATTTCCAGGTTATGGGAATGAGGATTAGGGGGCTGTAATGACACTGTAAAACTCCAGAGGAAACCTTGGAATGTGGCTGGTTGTGGCCAAACATCAGCAAACATGGAGCACAAGGGTGTCCAAGTGGTGGCTGGAAGAGGCTACAACATCCAAAAGGACCAGGAAGCTCATGCCCATGTCCATATCCCCATCCCTGACATTCCCACCTCCAAGATTCTCATTTTCCTGGTGCTTAAATCACTACCTCGTCAAATCAGCAAAAAAACTCCCATATATACAAATCCAGAAATACACCAAATTTTTAAAGAAGAGGCAACACTTTCAAGAAAGAAACAGAGAAAAATTATCTGCCAGGAGCAATTCCTCACCCTCAACCACAAACTTAATTGAGCTGAGGGAAAATATTTATTTAGGTTAATAAGGGGACTGCCACAAGGCACAAGTTTTAAAAGTAAAATCCCAAAGCATCCAGGGCAAACCCATGTAAATTATCACCCCAAAGAGTTTTTATCTATATCAGTAGCTGCCAGTGGCAGAATGTCCCCAGCCAGCCACCACAGAGCCATCATACCCCCGTGACACTCTTCCCAAAGTTTTATCTATGACACTTTTACCATTTCTGTTATTAAAACTCAGAATTTCACGTTCAGGCTGTCCCGTGATGGTGGTTGTTAACCATTTGGTTGGCGTCAAGGCAAAATTTTGACCCCATCGGATCCCATTAAAAAATAATAATTTATTAAAAAACAATCCTTTATTCTATGCACATCTTTACAGAAAGAAACACGTTTCAAGATGCAATGAAATATGTCAGCTTCAGAAGTTGTTTTGTGCCATAAGTAATCAAACAAAATTATTAAGAAATAAATAAACAAAACATTTGCCCCCACTCAGTATTCAACTTTTCATGGTGATCCATCTTTTTAATGATAAAAATCAAAGTTATTCTCTCTCAAATTTTGCTCACAGGCAGGAATTTGGCCAGGATATTTCTGCATCCCACTGGGGTTTGTCCCCTGCTCTCCCAGCACCCACAAGCTCATTCTGCTGGCCCTCGGAGATGGGAGCTCTATGCAGGATGCTCAGGAAGCTGGGAGCCAAACACCTCCAAAATGCTTTTATATATAAGATTTGGTGATTGATTAGTAAACGTTTTCCATTGATAACACAGTAAGTAAATCAAAGCTTCAGTGTGGCCCTGGATCTCCTGAGCAGCATCATGGATTTCCTACCAAGTCAGTGGATGGATCAAATACCTGGTGAGGCTGCAGATAATCCCAGCGATTTATTTTGGGGGAGCCAGGGCAGGGGAAGGCAGGGCCAGGCTCCAGCCCCAGCCAGGATTTGCGTATTAGTAAAAACAAACAATCCTGTAAATAACGAGCCCCTCGTCCTGTCTCCACCACGCTCCTCTTATCGAGTGAGTCAGATGTTCTGCTGATTAAAAATTGATCCATTTCAAAATCTAATCAACAGAATAGGATTCTTTCATATGTTATCAAGGCAGCTGCTGACAACAAAAACCAAACCTGTTATTAACCCATGAACCCCGATGACCTGAACCTGGCTGGGCTCTGCAACTGTAAATTATTCAGTAGTCCAAGAGCAATACCCGTAAGCCTGATGAATTTACGCCCCGACCAGAGCTGGTGGGGGTTAAAGCCAATATCACAGACCCAGGGGTCCCTCTGGGGACATGGTTCATGACACACTGCCACTCCATGTCATGCCTGGGAATACATTACAGGCATCTGCTGCCTTTGCCTTTGCAAATGTCTAGTCCTTTTTATTTTTTCTGCCTTTTTTGTGTGTGTTTTTAAATGGCTTTCCGGATTTGGCACAGCACTGTGGGAGCAGAGGAAACCCAGCAGTCCCGCTGGTCTCTGCTCAAACCCCATGTCACCATTGTTGAGTAAAACTAATGCAGCAAATGGTTTGCATCCCTGCATTGCTGGTTCAGCCATGAGGAACAGGAAAAACGGGGGAACAACTGGGATTTGCTTAATTTCTGTCATTATTTTTAAGTCCTGCTTGCAGCCCTGGCCCACGTTGCTCAACCCAATGTTGGAGCCATTGCAATGGGTTGATGCCACTGGTGGGAAAGCCTCTTAGATCTTGGTGATGTTCCTTCATGGTCACACCACGGGCATGCCCAGCCAGGAGTCTTTACCCGGGGAGGTTTTAAAAAAAGGAAAAACCAACACAAAAATGCTCTGCTTGTGCTTTTTCACTGGTGAGGTTGGTACTCACTGCCCAGTTTCTGCTGGTATTTTTGGTTCTCCCACTCCTGGTAAGAGAGGGCTGTGCTCATGCCCACACCATGGGCACCACATGCTGCTGACTCATTCCTCATCTAAAAGATGATGCAGGGAAGCCCCAGCCCTGCCACAGATTCCAACCCCACACCACTGCCTGCACCTGGAGTGAGTCAGGATCTCTGCCGGCTGAGCCACCACAACATCACTTGGCTCCCCAAACCTCAGAACAACATCTTTCTACAAGTTTTTTGGGGAAAGCGGCAGTTTTAAGTGCAGATTTTGACGCCCAACGCTCTGAACTCTTTATTTCCCCCCTGAGCTGCCCAGGCAGCCCCAGCCCGGCTGATCGTCCTGGCTCAAATCAGAACAGGGAAAAATTGGCGCCACATAAACCAAGTTCAAAGATAACGACAGCCCTTCTCTTAAATCATAATACATTTATAAGTTTAATGACTCTCTGACCTCTCCTTAAAGCCCAAATAACCCCTGGGGAGCCCCCTCAGACTGGCCGTGATCGATCCCGGCTGGGCCATATCTCCCAGACAGCAGCACCTCCCAGGGATGCTCCAGGCATTAGGGAGGAGGTGAAACCCTTTCTGCTCCCCCCAAATCCCACTGGGTGTCAGCCCCACACTGGGGCTGTTCGGATATTTAATACTGAGCCCATCACCATCCTTCATCCCGCAACCTCAGGGGGACCCCGGCTGGCACCATATGGCTAAAAACACCAGATATTGACTTTTCCCCCTCCCTTTATTAAGTCCAAAAGGGCTTTAAAAGCAATGCAGAGCACTGCTGGCAGTGGCAGAGCCCACAGGGATGCTCCTGGACACTCTGGAAGTGAAGCCCAGGCTCTTCCCCAGCAGAGATTTTGGAGCACTGTGCTCTTCCCGGGACATTTGAGTCCATCCCTGTGGCCCCAACATCTGTGCACAGGCCATCACCTCCATCAGTTTTGGATCCAAGCCTCAGGTGAAGACATCAGGGCTGGAGGTACAAAGGCAGAGCACAGTGCCCTCTTACCAAGGGTGGGAGAACCAAAAAACCAGCAGAAATTGTGCAGTGGGTACCAACCCTCTCAGTGAAAAACACAAACAGAGCACCTTTGTGATGTGTTTTTTCCTTTTTTAAACCTCCCTGGATAAAGACTCCTTGCTGGGCATGCCCAGGCTCTGTAGTTGGAGCAGGTTGATCACCCACATCCTGGACTGGGGCTCTGTGGTCCCCCCACTATGGGGAACCTGGATTAAATCCCCATGAACTGCATCCCTGCACCTTCCTCATGCATCATCCTGCCCAGGGCTGCATGGATCCCCCAGCTGCACCTTCCTGTGCACTTCAGCATCCTTACAGGGATGCTGCCCAGTGGGACACCAGAGTGATTCAGACATGGAAAACACAGCAAGGCTTTACCTCCTAATAAACCAGACGCTCCTCAAAATTTCATTATATTACAAGGGAGATATTGGGCAGTGAGTCTTAGAAGAGGAACTGAGTGACAGATCCAGCCCAGAGCAGCCCCATCCTGGCACAGCCAGGGATCCATTCCCAAAATCTGCAGGGATTGTCTCACCATCATCATCTTCCTCATGGCCAGGGCAGGAAGGTTTACCCAGCCCTGACCTCCTCTCTATCTCATAATCACACTTGTGTGAAGCCATTGCCGTACATAAGGAAGAGAGAAAACATCCTTGGAGAGCCTCACAATCAGACAATTTTTAAGATCATGGAGCATTAAACCATTCCCAATAGGGTTTACTAATCAAACAGCCAAATCCTTCATAACCAACCAATCCCTACAGAGCAATTAAATCCTTCCCCTTTAAAACACTTGGCACGCCGTCTGGGGAGAAAAAGAAAAATTTGCAAAATTCATTTGATAAATTAACCAGGGAAAAGAAAGAAATGAATCAAGGTTTGTTCTTTTCATTTTTTTAATTATGGAATTCACANGTGGCTGGGATTGACAAGGTGCTGCCCAGTGCCAGACGAAGGGAACTGGGTGGGCACGGCCGGAGCATCCCACCCCGGCACAACAAATGTGGCATCAGCCACCACTCAGTGAGACTACACAGGCTCATGGAATATCCTGAATTGAAGGGACCCAAAAGAATCAAAGCCCAGCTTCTGGCCCTGCACACACACCCCAACAATCCCACCCTGTCCCTGAGAGGATCATCCAAACCCTCCCTGAGCTCTGGCAGCCTTGGGAAGTGACCAAACCCTGGGGAGCCTC
>WEIV01030716.1:3563-18283 GCA_013390005.1 Calyptomena viridis
TCTAAAAATAAAGGATGTGGATATATCTGGCACATGTGAAGTACAGTGGTATGAGGATGATAAGGGTGTCCTTGCTGTGGACAGATCCAAGCAGAGTCACTCTCAGGTATGGGATGCTCAACCTACCACAGAGCCCATTGACAAAAAGGGTTCAGCATGCCTTTATCTATGGGACACAGAGACATCTTCCTAAATTCCTCTTAGATACAAATAGGCTCATGTTCTAATATGTAATTAGCATAAGTGACATGCTGGGGATCTAATAAAAGATGGGGAACAAAAACTCAAGAGTGGCCTGTTCTGGTGTAAACCCTACAGGATGTCAACAACACCTGCAGCTGCTGACCTTGCTATATTCAGTCTTAGGCTTTCTTTTTTTTTTTTCTTTAGGCTGAGGGAGAGATGAAATAAGGTGGAAGATGCATGTTGTAAGTTCATTCAAGGGAATATTGATTTCTCAGTAATCAGAACATCTACATCAGAAAGAGTGGAAAGAGATATGAATTATACCAGCTTTGACTCAGATACATTAAATTATGCCTCCTGTCACTAGATGCACAGCATCTAGTTTGGTATTTTGAGAACTGTAGGCTTTGTGGCAGTTGACCTTTGAGCTCCAAGGAGAGGTCTCCAAAAGGCTCAGCTGGATTTTCTACAAATGCAGTTTGCATCTTCACACTGGCCCATGTGTTTTTTTTGCAGGTGCAAGACAGTGTTCCTGCTCCTCAGCTGCAACTGCAATGCTAGAAGCACAATTGTGCAGGTGGCAAGGGCAAGGCAAAATGGACATTGCCCTTGTATTAAAAAAAAATTTTTCAGCACGCCAGATTCCAAAATTACAGGGGAAACTCATCACTAGGAGGCAAAAAGATGCTCCTGGATGCTCCCAAAGAGGAGTTTATAAAGGGCTCAAAATAAAACATTTTTAAGAGATGTTAAAAAGAACCATGTCTTCAGTACATCACCAGGCACACAGAGGCAGCACTTTAACAACAGTTTCTGTTACTCAACAGACAAAGCACATACTCCCCTGCTATATCAACCCTCCCTTTGCATTTGGGGACTGCATTATCTGCAGTATCTGGTTGCTATTTCCCTGCCAAAAAGTAGGGAAAAAAAAATCCGTATGGTTCCCATTCTATGGGGGGAATGTGAAAGCTTCCATACAGAATCTGCACAAGAGTTAGATCCTATTTGCACTGCAATAAACACCATTTGCTCATGCCTCATGCCTGCGGGCAGTACTGAAAAAGTTAGATTCATAAATAGTATCCTGGGGCTCACATAATGTAAGAGCATTACCAAGCATTATCAAGGCAGCAATTTTCTGTTGCAATAAGCTACACAGTCAGATGTTTGAGTTGGAAGAGACCTATCTGAATATTGAGCCCATTGGCCAGCAAATGCACGGTATAGTCCCCCAGATATCAGATATTAAACTGTTACAGTACATCGCAATCTTAGAAAAATGGCCAGGAGGACTTCAACCTCTGGAACATTTTAAATGAGTTTCCTTACAGTGCAAGTACAAGAGCTCTATCTTGTTCCTAGTATGAGAGCATAAAACTACCAAACCAATGTTAATGCCACAAATTGAAAAATCAATAGCATATTACAACAGGCACACTACTCCCCCAAATAAAACCTTAGTACCTTTGTAAATGCAATTCAGAAAAGGCTGATTATAAAACAAAAAAAGGCACAGGGAGATTGCCAGGTGAAAAGAGCTTATCTACATAAGTGTGTGCTTACCATATTTCACTAACTCATACTGCAATGCTATGGTACACTACGGGCTGGATTCTCTACTCCATTATACCAGTTTTATGCTGATCTAACTCTACTGGATGCTTAAACAGAGCTATATGGGCATAAAAACAATATAATGAAATGGAGAATCAAGCTTTACAATGTAATAGACTCCAAAGAAAATTATCTATTCCTTAGTGGGGAAAAAAAACTTAGTTATTTTTAGTGGAAGTCTCTCTCTTACTGTCTTTTGTTTTATTCCTGCTATAGATTTTGAGGACAAATATGCAGTTATACAGTAATAAAAGTGATAGTACCACACCATGAGCAATGAGAACTCATCTTTTTCATTTGGAAACAAGAGTCCAGATTCTTCCCTAAGGTTTGGTTATTGCCCAATTCAAAACCTCATATAATCCACATCTCCTAAGGAACTGCAAATTTTAAATACCACCCCATGACATCTGCAGAGACATGTCTCCCTAGTAGACTTCCATCCTCCTTATAATCCTGTGTGGACTTAACAACTTGCATGAATCAAAATGCATCTATTAACCCTATAAAGAACTCTAATAGATGGCAGCATGTGTAGTTAATCTTTTTAAGTTTTACTGGTAATTCATAACTCTTTTGAATCATCTCCTTAACTAGGTTATCTTTTACATTTCCTATTCCCAGCTTCAGTTCACTAAGCTAAACTCTGGTGAGCACCCAAAGGGCTGAGCAACTCATGCTTGTCACACCAGGTCAACACCTGCTTCACGTGACTGCTGCATAACCCAGGTCTTCTACAAGGTCTTTGTTTTACAGATCTTTGGGTAACATTGCTCCATGCAAACCTTAACAGCTTGACCCATCTTACTGACAAAGTATTATGTGGCATTCTATGTGCAGGGTGGGTGTGGGCACAGCATCAACACAGCTTTGTTCTTGCTTCCAGACTGTCCTCACCATGAGGAAGATCAATGTTTTTGCCTAATGCCTCTTTACTGTTCACTGAGTTAACTGGTTTTACTTCATAGTGCTTAAGAACCTTTAAGTCTCTTGCACCATGGCCACATACCTTCTATGATGCCTGCCTCTTGTGTCAGCAAGCAACAGATTGCATTTACACATTTTACAAGCAAAAAGCATCAAGGTGCTCCTGGACTTAACTAAAATAAACCCCATGAGTGATATTTTTATTGTACTTGCAAGTAAAGAGGTTTATGAAAAATAATAAAAGTTTATAACTACAGGATATGTAGAAACTACTATGTGAATGCCTGGGCACACAAAAAAAATTTCCAGTGTAACCAAAGTGTCCTGGTGATCCTAAGCTAACAGCGTTTTAAAGATGCAACCAAAGGACAGAAAAAAATTGCATAACTTTTGATGGGCAAATTGATTTTTCTGCATAGTAAGAGCTTCTCCTCATGATACTGCATACAATCAAGATCTCACAACAAGAACATTTTGAATGATGGTTTAGTCCTAATGAAACTGAAAATATTTTGACACTCTAGAAAGAAGAGCTTTGTCAAAGCAGTAATTGATTGTCACTCTTTTAGAGATAACTCGTACTGCAGTGTATTTCTTGCTTTACAACAATATTTAAAAACTGGAAAGCTGAAATTCTCTATTGGTACAATTTCTTTTCCCAATAATTAGTGATAGCATGTTCAAACAACTTAGTGGCCAAACCATACGAACAGCCGGAACACTAGGCATTCTCTTCGATACAAATAATGTCTGATTCTGAGATAACTTTCATAACTACAAAAAAATTATTCTTGAATTAACGTTATATTAGTCTCAAAGAATCATTCAAATTACAGTTTCCAAAACATTCACATAACCGAAATGCAGGAATTTATTTTAAATAAAAGCCAGTCATCCTTTCTGAAATACTGGTGGATTATGAACCAGTGACAGTTTTATTTATAGACTATAATGTTTTACCAGCTGAAAAGTGTGACAATAGAGGAGAAAGACTCATTTGGAGGTCAGAACAGGGAAACAGACGCAGAGAATTCTGAAATCACAACTCCAAACAAACTATCTTTTCTTCTGAGTTTGGCCTCTTCACCACAACATGGGCATATCACTAGTCCTACAAAACTACTGCTTGTAAAGGGCAATTAAGGAAAATAGACCAATTATTACTATTGATTTTTGTGGTTTTGTTTTTTTTTTTCACCAAGTGGAACCATTAGGGTTTTTTTCCTAAATGCTTCAACTAGCAGTACCCTAACAGATATTTAACAAATAAAGTCATTCTCATCTATATCAACAAATTCTCTTCTTCAGATGGAGAACACAGATGGGAGTATGCATGGAATTTAATAATCATATCAAACATCTCTCTGATCAAAGAGTGATTGTCAAAGGGTTCAGGGCCAAACTTCTTGCTTTTCTTCAAATTGTTGTTAACCTATCTGAAAGGACCACTAGATTTCTTTTTCTAGCTCATGACATAATTGGAAATGCAATCATGCAGGTAAATAATGTGATGATGTAACTTTTTTGCTCAATTTGAGAAAAAGTTGCAATTCCTTGTGTCAGCGAATGGTAGCTGAGAAATGAAGAAGAGTGTTGCTTAGAATTTTACCCCCAAATCTCATCTGCTAACACATTAATTTAATGCTTTCTCCCTATCTGGCATTTTTATTCAGACAATGCCATGGAAGCCAGCCACCCTGCAGAGAGAACCCCAGACGAAGTAATAGCTCTATTATCCAAAATACATTGGAATCTTCAATGATTATTTTAACAAAAGCAAAGTCAGTAAAGGGAAACTTTACTGGTTTCCACTTCATGACAGAGAGAGATTACAAAAACATCCAGTAACGTTTGCCAGATAGAGATGGAAGCTATTAGGAAAAACAACTTCCTATTCAAATAGATATTGCAAACAAGAGGGCATAAAAAGAAAACGGAAACTAGAAGAAGAACTTGACAATATAGCATGACATGCTTCAGACAAAATATGACTGGCCAAATTTGCTGCTGAAAAAGTTTCACCACAGAAAAATAGAAGATGACATTCAAAATAATTTTAAAAAAAGCATAAGAAAACATGCATTCCTTACCCATTCTGTATAGCAGCTGTTGGATCATAAGTCAAAGCCATGCCAGCCTGCACATAGTTAGGGAAGAAAAACAGATTTTTACTATTACTGCAGGAAAGGAAAAAAAAAAAAAGACATGAAACATACTCTAAACCAATGTGAATAAAAACTGAATGCAACTTAAATGGAAATCTAAATTCTCAAGGGGAGCTCAGATGGCCCAAAGCAGTATGGACAGATTGGCTACCACCACTGCCTCAGAGATGACTGAGAAACAGATCTGTTCAGTCTGTTGGTTGTCATCTCTCCACAGTATTTAGGAAAAATGGTGGTTTTGTTGCTTCAGCATCAATTAATAACACTGAAATCAATATAGTGATTACTCACTATAACAAGATGGGACCAAATCCTTCTCTTGCTTGTGAGACTGGTAGTTGGTAAACACTCCAAAGCCAACTTCATGAGAGCTTCTCATGAGGGACTCTCATCTTTTCCTACAAAGGTCACACCCTGCATGACCCCAGCCTATCATTTCCCTGGGGTGCCACTCATACTCACAGTTAATTCATTACCATGAGACAAGAAACAAAAAAATGGGCTGTGAGGCAGAAAAGCTTGAGCTTTTAAACAAGGCTTTTAAAATACTTCAAAGGTCTGGACAGCAAAAGGATTTGTTAATGTGTTACACAGAGCTTTCCAACTGCCATTTACCACCAGCCAGACCGTGACCTGTGCAAAAGGATTTGGCAGTGTCAAAACATCGTCCAGTTAACAACTGTCATCACTGCCACCATTAACAGACATATCCACAGGTACCGCAGGAAAGTGAGAGAACAGGGCTGGAGACAAAATTTACCGCTCCACCTTATGCTCCAAGACAGCAGTCAGGATTGTGCAGGAAGGACTTTTCCCCCTCATCCCCCAGCATTTACTTTAAGATGCGGAACTGACAATCTGTCCTCCCACATGCTGCATTTACTTTGACTTTTTGCCTTCCTCATCTAATTTTTCCCCTCCCTTTGTGAAATACTTTCCAGTGTAAGACACTGCCATGAGATGGGAAGAAATTGCCACTTGTACAGGGCTAGAGGCACAGGGGAGAGGAACCCCATTACTCTAGGAGTGTGTTTCTCTCCCATTGTGAGCAGCTGAATAAATGCCATGGCACCACTCCACCCTAGGACACTGTATTTCTCTTTGTCATACACACCATAGACTTGTTGCCTGAGACAGACAGCATTTTCTTCAAGGACAGATGCTTTACCAACCATGTGGCAGAGCCTGTGCTCCTGCTGGGAGTTTTAATGCCCCTAAACCCATCTACTAAAGTATTTTTGTATAATGGCATCTGCCCCCTTCCAGATGGCTGCTCAGACAGGTCAGGAAAGTGTTCGGGCTTGGCTGGTTCCCATGCAGGCAGGTGAGCAGCCAGGGTAAATGCTCTGGTGACAAGCAGGCAGAGAGCAGGCAGCACTCCTGGAAGAGCCAGGTTAGACCAGCAGCTGCACAGTGGTCTAAGAGGAGATGGTCCAAGTTTCCAGAGGCCAAAAATAGTTTCTGATCTGAAAGGGTAGGCTTCACGCTACCTTATGTCACCACAGAAAAGGTTCATGTCTTTGTATAATTTTTCCCATTATTCTTTTAAGCAGATGCTAGTGAAAATGCTTTTCTTCATGAAAATGTCACTGTTTTAATAAAATATGCAGTCTCTCTCAAGTAAAGGATAATTCAGGAAACAATGTCCAAGTGCATGTGGCTATTTTTTAAGAAAAAAGTATTCATTTTACACAAAGAAAAACAAAATGGCTATTTCTGCAAGTTTAAAATGTCTAAGAAATGAATTTAGGGTCATCTCAACCGGTACTAATTTTGATGTAAAAAATAAATTGGCTTAGAAAATCGTCATCCCTTACTTAGCTTGGTTTTATATTGTCTTATACATTTTCAGTATATTTTATTGTTTGCCAAGGTTGCATTAATTACTAATGGCAATTTATACATTTCAGCACAATAGAGAGACAATAAAACTTAAATTTCATGATTTTTTGAATGCAATACATTTTTGAAGAAAAATGCTGTCTTGTACTCCTTTCTCTTTTCATCAATTACAAAATTTGTTATTTTTCTCTTTTTATATCCCTGCACTGGTAAGGACAACTTAAATAGTATGCACGAGCCTTAGAGGGACAGAAAAATTAGCTCTAATAATTTAAAAAGACAAAAAAAACCCCCAAACCAAGAAACAATAACAAAAAAAACCCCTTTAAAATAACTTGAGTTATTCTCTATAAATCAAGGTGTTGATATTTTTACATCTCATAACACATCTACTCAAGACTAAAGAAAAAAACACTTATAATTTCTTGGGAACTAACAGCTCTAAGCTTTCTAAATTAGGGAGTTCCTACATCTAATCATCCTTAGAGTTGCCTGGATCAAAGCTCACTATATCCAAGAGCTCACATGAGTGACCTTGGGACAAAATGGCAACAAGGGAGGTAGTTCTGTGGGGAAAGAGGAAAATGAACAATTGGTGTTATTTTAGTTTCTTTGACATAAATAAGAATGAGGGTGCAGAAAGGACAAACCGGAGCACCTCTTTCACCGCCTCCCTGACAATGTTCACTGCCAATATGAGACCCACAGACACATATTTATGCTGCTTCCAGTTATGCCACTTTTCTCATGGATATTTGAGCATATGGCCATTGCATGGACCCTCAGGCTAGCCCTCCAACCCCATCCCACCCCAGACTTGTGTGTGGGTGCCTGCAGACAAACTGCACATACTCCGTTCTCTATACATTAGCATCAGGCCCATCACATAGTATTGTTATTAAGATTAGGGGACACAGTTGTGTGCCTGATGAGTACAAAATATGAAAGGCTAGACACTCATCTCCTTATCCATGTTCCATATCCACACTGCATGGAGACAATTACCAGAATCTCTTCAAGCACTTCAGCAGTGACCACTATAAATATCACCATCGCATTTGCCAGTAAATGAAAAGTTTCACATTAGACAAATAGGACACAGCGTGTGGCAATACGTGCATATGGTAACCACCTACATTTGGCCCAGTAATATTGCTAATATCCCCCATTGCTGAACAGCCTTAAACAGCTGCTATTTCAAAGAGCTGCTAACACAGGACTATTTACTTCTTTCTCATCAAGTTGTGCAATTCCTCCCTACAAAATTATGCTGGCTAGAAGCCCAGGAGTGGCAAGTTAGCCTGGACCAGTGAAAGATTTATGGTCTGAAGCATCCTCATTCATCAGGAATAAAAACTGATGAGCAATAATAACTTACTGGAAAATTGTCAGCACTTTCCTCCATAGCACACAAACAGGAATTCCAAAAATACAGAACATTAGGGTTGGCCTCGGACTTCCCTGTGATAGAGGTCCAGCTTATTCTGTTAAAACCAGAATTGAATATAGCCATCACAGTGCTTCATCCAGATAGAACTATATCAAGGTACAAGCCAATGCCTCTGTAGCAGCCCTCTGTTGGGCTGTTTTCTTCTGGGTTTTTTGCATCCACTGGTTTGCTCAATGAAAGGACAGGGTCTTATTCCTTCTTCTAATAGTGACACTTCCTGATGAAATGGCACTTGAGAGAGTGCTACTGATGATAGAATGCTGCTTTAGCAAAGTATTTGTCAGATAAATCTTCTGTGAAGGAACAACCAAACCACAGAATTTTTATGCCATTCAGCCAGATAATGGACATACACTGAGCTATTGAATGAAAATCGTGCACCTCAGTATTTCAATATGCAATCCTTTAAAGTAATCAAAAAAAGACATAGCTGTTACCAGTCCCACACGTAATGAAAATAAAGATCATTCTTAATTGCTACTGGTCTGTTTGGAAATAAAACCAGCTTGTTTAAAATATTGATTTTTCAAAAAAACCCTATTTAAATTACATGAGTTTACTTATCTCTTGTTTTTAACAAAGTGTCTGAACTTAAGACAAAGGAATAAAAATTTTTGCTATTTTTTTTCTGCATTTTTCTAACTACTGACATCAGTAAACAGATTCTTAGAATGAGAGACTCAGTCTGCACCTTTCTTTAAATTCAAACTCTTTCCTTCAATAAAGAGCAGGAAATATCACAAAGCCTCTGGAAAGCAAGGATTCCCCCAGGAAGTTTGAAGGCCTTTGTTTGACACTTTACTGTGAAAAATTTTCCATGGGCAAAGACAAAGTGTTATGTTTCTGGGGATTTTTTCTCCTTTCTTTGTTATGATTTGAACACAAATGAGCACATTTGCCTCATTAAAAGGACTCCTAGACCAGCACATTTGCATTTCTTATGTAAATTTGATTTGTAAATCTCTCAAAGAAATAATTACGTTGTGGAGTGATTATTAAAAAAATAATCACACCTTCAATATCATGTGAAATAAGGTGGGTTTATTATTTCTCTTCCAAACCTCTGTGATGTCTCACAAGAACATTTATCAGTGCAGTATCTTCCAGCAAACATAATTTTTTTCCAGCAAACAATTTTTTCTGTGCATCCCAGTCTCTTCTGTGTCACTGGGAAGCAGATTTCATGAACAACTTTACCATCATATCACCACTTACTCTCAGTGTACATGTCTTTCCATCACTGTGGGCAAAAATTCATCATAATATTGACCTGCCACAGAGATGTGCTATGCCTCTTCCTCAGAGGTGAGACTTCCACATTATCTCCTTGAACCTACCCTGGCCAGCCTATGCCTTAGTGCTGGAGCATCTGTGCAAGGCAAGGCTGCTGCCACCACAGAATTTCACATTGTGCAGAACGCCATGGTCCCATTAGAAAAAAATTGGAGAGGCCTACAAATTAAAAAGGGGTGAAATCCATGGATGTGGTAGGTTTTCCAAGCAGAAGGCCCCATGGATTTCTTCTCCTTAAGGTGAGATTTGGAAAGGTAAGGTAGTAGAGACATAACGCAGAACTTCACCACCAGAAGCCTGTTTGGTTGTGGTGGCCCTACACTAGAGACTGGAGAGAACCTGACAGTTCAGGTGAGCCCCAGGGTGACTGCCAGCAGGAGGGAGCCTTGCATCTTATTGTGGCATTTATGTAGAATTAACTGTTCTGTAAAACATTTGCATCAAATTTCTACACTCAGACTTAAGGAATTTCTATGGTGAACTGATGTGGGAGTTAAACCAGAAGATATGTCTCTTTTCTTCATTTCCTCTGATCATAGTTTCATCTTTTCACACTGAATGACTGCTGTCCCAGGGGAATGGATGTTCTCTTGGCTACTACAGTGGAATCAATTGAAATTTTCTGTCCTTGTTTTGTTACAATTGCTAATATCTGCCAGGCATCACAGCACATCTGTGACAGCAGATACTCTGACTGAAACACTCTGAAGAAGAAGAGAGAGCAAGGGGAAGAAATCATCAACCCAAACGAAATTCATTTTAATACTGATTTAATAGAATAAGCTCAGTCACAAGTAAATTTAACTAGTCAGAGTTCCTTCCTTTGATTATTTAAACAGTTCTATCAGAAATATTCCATATTATTAGAAATACTTCCGAATTTAATTCTGAATAAATCCCTTCACCTTTCCTCTTTAGAGAAGGATGTGACACCTTTTAGACATATAGATGCATACGAAAGAAATGGAGCATTTCCCAGTAATGTCTGCTCCTTAAACTGCTGCAAGTTCTGAGGAAAAAAAAAAAGTAGTTGTGGAGGGAAAAATATATAACATTGATGTCAAACTTGAGAAGTGATTCATGAACCTCAGAAGGTCAGAGGCTGCACTGATAAACACAACAACAAGTTCAGATACCCAAATGACTGACAAGAAACCCTTTTGTCCTACAGAACTGGAATGGAAGTCTGACCTACACAGCTTCTGTTCTTGGGGGTCAAGTCTCGTTATTTCCACTTCAATTTATCTGATTAGTAAAAAGATAAGTGCTGAAGCCTGCAAATGTTGAAAAGAAAAAAGAAAAGAGGACATATATAATGCAACATAATTATTCTGTTTCCACAATCAGCTCATGCATTTAACCTTGCCATCTTTAGGTCTATGAACCATCTGCTTTTGGGGATCCAGCACACTCATTTTGCCATCAGTCTGATCCAGTGTTATATCAGCTGTGGATTACAGTCACAACTGCACACTAGATGTGTGTGCTACAGGGATTTGGGAAGACTTCCAGAGATGGCTTGCAACAGTCCTGAAAATGACAGCACACCAGATATCTGTTGGGGATACAGCAGAAAAAGGTATGTCCTTTCCCTCTCTCTCCAACATCTGTTTCTTCTGCCTAAGAAAATACTGTTGTAGCAGCAGAATTTGGAAGGAAACCCAACTACATGAAAATCTCCAGGGCAAATGGCATGACATTTTTCATGACAGAAGGAAATTCAAAGCCAAAATGAAAAACTAAGAAAACTCATCTCTGAGAACAGGTACAGTGCTGATTCTATTTTAACCAAACCATGGCCCTTATTAAGAGTAAAACCAGTCCGTTTTAAAATCCCGATTTCAGTGACAGTGATTTCATAGGTCACTAGATAAAAGTATTTCTTGGATGAAAATCCAAGCATTTAAGCTGGTCTGTGGCTTTTGTGCCACTGAAGCACCTTTTCAAAATGTTGTCTACAATGACAGCATCTTGTCTCTTGAAGAATTTTTAACTCATTGCTCTAATAAATAAAATTTCATTTATTGATCAGTTATCTTTTGCCCTTCTCTTTCTCCCTCTCTGTAGCCTCTTCTTCAGGTGCAACTTCTCTCTTTGCTAAACTAAGCTTTTGTTGAAAATATGCAAAGCGTTAAGGTTTAACTTACATGCATGCTAAACATATATAGTAACTGTCTTCATGGGTGGTTTACATATGAGGGTACTACTGTTTATCTGGACAGAACTGGAAATTGCCTCTCACAGCAGAGTTATCATTTAGGTATAAAATACATCAGCTCTAAACACTGAGGATTATGGAACACAACTAAGTAGTACCTATCTCCTTGGAAGCATATAAACAATCTATGTTTGAGTTATAAATGGACCTGGTACAGAACTAATAATCATTTTTAAAATGCATGCTGCTGGTAAAGAAGGGACAACTGGCACCAGGAAATACTGCTTCTGACGTTCACTGGTGTTGACTTTACAAAATTCAGGAAGTCTCTCAAATTACCTCTTTTGTTTTTCTCTCTAAATTACTGTTTGCATTAGGCAAAGTCGTAATGAGCAGCAGATAAACCGTTAACAAAAGCAATATTCCCAAACTACTGGGTCGTCTTCTTTTTTTAAGAAAGAACTAAAAGCATGCTTAATTCTTTAGATATTCCACCAACTGGTCTTGAAAGAAACAATGAGAAACGGGAAAAGGAGGAAGAGAAGAAAGAAGAGGAAAGGAGAGCAACCTTTTGGCTATTTAGAAACAGAAAATTCAATCCAGAGTACAGAAGCAAAAAAGCAATCAATAGAAGAATTATCGGTGGTAATTATTAAATATCATTATAGATGTCAGACCAAATTCAATGCCAAAGCTGTTGCATTCAGTGGTGCATCTCACTGTTGTGAGATATGCACCAATACTGTAACGGTGATATTCTCTTAAAAGAAAGTCAATGAAAATATTTTAATCATCTAAATTTTACAGAAATTCTCAAATGAAATATCAAAGACTTCAAAATATTATGGCTGTAAAAAAACCTTAATCACTTTGGGCTGACCAGAGACAGACAGGCTACAACTTCTAGAACTGCAAACAATAATAAACTTTGGGCAGATTTCTCATTTTCTACCAGATAATTTTCAAATAAACTCTCTCTTGAATACATGTACCAAAAGACTTTATTTCTGAATAACCAAAACAAAGTTTCAGTAAATCTGGAATAGAAGACTATATTGCAAAATTTATGTTGTAGTTTTTAATTCAATTCGATCTCAATTTGTGACTACATTTAATTCCCTGGGTGCATTTTACAACTAATGAACATCTTTCGGAAGATATGTCACCCACCTCTAGACTCATCAATTGCAATTTAGAGGTAAATTAAATCAAATATTTTACAGACAGAATTTGAATATGATTATCCTCTATCACCATCTCAATATGATCTTGTCAGGGCAAGTTTCAAAACAGAGTGCTGAATTAAACCAATGTGACACGGGAGAAACTTGAGTCAGAAAAAAACCCCACTCCTTTATGCAGAAATTATGTCAATTTGCTAGGTCAGAATTTCACTGCAAATACTTCCAGCATTTGCAGGTTTCACTGTACATTTATTGCACCTCTGTGTTAGATACCTAATTTGACAACCTTGTACAAAGTAATCACTAATCTGAGCTCTTGGCTCCTTAGTCCAAAACTGGTCAGTCATCACAAATCCTCAGTTAAATCTCTCAGTAAATCTGCTGAGCATTTCCTGAAACTTCAAACAGGACTGGAAGGGCAAGGACTAGAAAGTGCTATTCAAGGTTTGGCATTCTTCCATGGTTACAACTGGTCAAGTAACCAAACACTAAATCCATCCACTCCCACCCACCAAGAAGCCCTAGAGAAATTCAGTATATTACTAAATACTTGACTTTAAAAGGGAAGCCAATTTAACAGTCAATTAAAGTATTTCTTTATGCTTATGAAGAAAACTACAAAGATATATGATAGGAATAAGATTTTCTACTGCATTCTGCAGCATGACATGAAAACTTTACCAAAAAAATCGTAATCCTGTCTTATAAAATTCCACAGAAGCTCTTGATAAAAGAGAGCAAAACCTCTGAGAAGAGCATGGCCAGAGAGGTAACACTGCAGCAACCCTGTTTCTCCTCACTGAATCTGCTGCTATTCCCTCACTACAGCAGAGTACTGGGCACAGCTGTCTGTCTCTACTTACATGCTCAAATTTGAGGCCAGTGAAAGAACTGCTGGTGTAATTTCCCTGGTATCTGCCCTTCTGAGAAATAATCATCATGAATGCTCAATGTTAATGCTGGTTAAACCTCAGACGTTTTAGAAATGCCCTTCATGTAAGTATACAAGAATGCAAAGGCTTATCTGAACAATAGCCAAAATGCATCCTGATCTAGATACCACAGGATTTGGCCAGAGTGGAAACACTAAAGGAGTTATCTCTTGGATGCTATTTCAATACTTTTTTTTAGGGGAAGAAACCCAGAAAAAGTAGAGGTAAAGGGAATATTTCCAGATACTATTTGTAATTGGAACCATAACACCTGCTATATATCAATTATTTCTTGCTACTCACTGCCTGTTTTTTTTAAAAGATATTAAGGCTGACAGGAGTAATTGTAGGAAGGTTACACAAATGCTGCTACATAGAGAACAACTGAATGGTACATCATGCTTAGAGTAAGATCATTAAAGGACAAAGAGTGGGAAAAACCCTATTGCATATAAAATATAAGAGTAATTATAGAGAAAAAATTAACACTGGAAATAAGAATATTAACAACAGTGGGGAAGAAATCCAATAAATGAATAAACCTAAAAATGAACACACATCCTTGTCTTTGATGCTCTGAGTAGTAAATATCCAATGTGCAGCAAAGTATTAACCAGATGTTAGTAAACAGAGAAAATCTGAGAAAATCTAGTCTGAAATATTTCTGAGTTTGTATCTTTACAATATTTCCTCATTTGTAGGTTATACCATGACAACAGCCCAACAATAAGGAATGACGTTTCCTAGTACTGAAAATTAATTTTTAAGTGTTGATACTATAAACACACCAACCACATCTTGCCTCTAGGTCACTAGGATATCACTGTGCTTAATAGGCACCACTCTGCCAGCAGCAAATGAACTATGCAAGATATAATAAGCTGATGGCCTGAGGCCACAGGCATAATGGTGGCTTGCTGGCTTAAACTTTATATTCTCTTTTTTTATTGATTTGAACTGAAAAAA
>WEIV01030716.1:22076-37776 GCA_013390005.1 Calyptomena viridis
GGGTACAACAGGAAGGGAACTTGGTGTCTTGAGATCTTTACCAATTTACCTAATTTACAACAACCTCCTAAAATATTTTTTTAACCAAAACTGTAATTAGCTTGCTGGTGAGAGCTTGTCTCTGCTGTTTCTTCCTCAAAAGAGGGGTCAAATTCTACCCATTTCATTAGGTATATGTCAGGGTTCTCCTTTAGTGCCTACATCAACAGAGAAGTAAATGAATATTATCTGGGTTGAAAGAAATCTAAAAATTATATGTCACATCTGAATATTTTCAGGAATTGGGTTCCCAGGCACGATAAGTCTGTCGGGGGGGGTTGATGATAAAAACAGTAAGAAATTATTTTTTTCCTCCTCATTTCTTGTTTCTGGGAGGCTAGAAATGTTGAAAGAATACAAGAAGAAAATGTTGTGGTAGTGGGATTAAACAAGTTGTTGACTTATTTTTTTTTTAATAAAAATTATGGTTTGGTTAAGGGATAAGTTCATATAGTACTAAAACAAGCTAATGTCCCCAACCTCCAGTTCAAAATGGATCAGAAAACGTAGAGTAAAACTATGATCACTCAAAAACAGCAACCAAGAAGCAATGCACGTAGAGAACCTTACATCAAAAACACAATTTCTCAGTGGAACAGCATCACTTTGGCTACTTCTGAAGCTATAACAGCTTTGTTTTTTCATTACCACTTTACCAGGCTAGTAATTTCCAAGGTCACTAGAAACCGAACTGCAGGGAACAATCCATTATTGGCAGAAAGCTTGACTGTATGACCCCAGAGGTCCTTCCCCACCTCCAACTTCGATTATTGTATCAGATTTTGGTAGAAGCAATGCTCAGCCAACCATTTTAAATTTAAAATAATGAAGGTGTAAAAGCATTCAGGTGGCTATGGAGATTTTTTTCTGCAGATAGAGAGATTTTACAGAGCTGATTGCCCTGCATTTTCACCAGTTTTACTCTACAGTGAGATGCTGCATGATTTCAGAGTGGTTATGCAGAGTTCACTTTGATATGACTGTGAGGGAGGAGCAGGTGCTAAGCCAGCATTAAAGACAGACCTATTAAACATCACAAGCTTCAAAAGCTTTTTGTTTTAAGTACTGAAGAGCTTCCAAGCAACATATGATGCCATTAAGACGACCATGTAAAAACCATCTGCACACTGGATATTTACAAATGCCATGATCATCTGCTAATGTACACATGTGGTATTAGCTCATATACTATGATGTGGTTGAACAAGCTAGGAGATCACATGTTTTACTACACATCCTCTAAATATATTAGCCAACCACAAATAGGAAGCTGTTGCCATTTCCGGAATTCCCACTATCCAGCATTACCATCTAACAACCTCAAATTCGTTAATTAGTGGCTTCCTAAAGTTGATTGAGATGGAACAGAACTGCCAAACAACTTTACCATTCCCATCTAGAAACAAATGTGAAAAACATTGTGTATACTTTTCAGGAATTCGGAAAGAAGGTGGAAGAAGACAATGATACCATGTTCTACACAGGCAAATTTCTGCATGAGAGGTTATATTCCTCTAGAACAAACTGAGGGGAGTTCTGTGGAAAAAAATCTGTGTTGATCAACATTAGAAGAAGCAAAAAGTTCAAAGGAAAATCTTCTGACAAGAAGGCAGAGCCCAGATAAAGTGGTTTTGGCTGAGGGTTTTCATTTTTGGTTTTGTAGGGGATGTTTTGGCTGGGTTTTTTGTTTGGTTTATCTTAGTAACTCTGAAGTGTTATAGGCCCTAATGGTTTACACTCGGAAACAACTATGGTAACCAAGCTCAAAATAGAAAAAAAAAAATAAAGAAAAATCAAATAACCTCTCTTCTTTCAGGACATAAGGTAGACTGTAACAGTCTTGGGAGCTCAAAGATATTCCTCTAAGTACACAGAAGAACTCAAATCTCTGGTTTACTTCAGCTCTCTTGAAACGCCTTGTAAGAAAAGTTCTTTAGGATTTGAAAGATCAGATGCACACAAGTATTTGGCTATAGTACCATAATTCTTACTAATCTAATATAGCAATAGAAGACAGTGAGTTAAACTATTTCTAAGTAGAATTCTTTTTTAATGGTTTCATTGAATTTCCGAAGTGCTTTAAAAATAATTAATTTACTTCAGACAACAAAAAGATCACAATTAGGTACTATGGTTATCAATTCGTGAAGAAAATATTTAGGAACTAGTAAAAGAATATCAACATAGATGAATAATATTGATAGATTGCAGTAGAAGTAGTATACTTTACACCCAAATACTTCAGAAGGTGAGGTAGGAAAACAGGGAATATTTTAAACTTTTCTGTTTTTTTTCTATTCCATTCCACACAGACACTCTTCAATTTATGGACTGCATTTTTATTTTTCTTCTTTTCCTCTGTATGAACACACTGACTGAAAATAAATGCCTATCTCCCTGCCTCTTCTCTCACCTTTTGTACTGTGGACTTAATAGAAAATGTAATTTGGATATCTGTAGATGTTCACATTTTGAAGAGATAAGCACATCTTTTTATATGGTTCTTGACATTCTCTAAGTTTTGAGCATATGTGGTATTTTGAAGTATATCTGGAAAATCTACTGTTGCTATTTTCCTGTCAGAAAAGTGAGAACTGATTCACTTGAAACAAATTTCAGGCTATTCCATCCTGATAAACTCTTCAAGATAGAAGCACTGCTCTTTCTTTGACTTCCACCTGACAGTAACAAACATAAATATCAAGAATGAATAACAGCTTTAACTCGAACAAGGTTCATTAAGCCATAACCCATTTTTCAAGGAGAAGATTTAAATGCTTGCTGTAGTTCCCATCCAAAGCCTGCTTTAGTTAACAGGACATAAATACCCTTGAACGTGGCTTTGAGTCCTGAGAAGGAAGCAGGATCAAATTGATAGTGTTTCTAAACAGCATTTGCCAAGATATTCAGGGACTGCCTTAGGAGAGGGCAGTAGTTGTTAGTATTTAAATTCTGTTCCCATGGAAGTCAATGGCTAAAACTCTGTATCTCTTCAGTCAGGCCCTGAATTTACTCTAAGAGTTCAGTGGAGGTGAAAGAGAGACTGGTTTGATGTCAATCAAGCCTGTCCATATTGTTGGAGTTCCCTCAGGAGATCAGCTTCTCATGCTCTGCTACTTTAGATAGACAGATTGTACAGACAAACAGCCCAGAACTGCCAAAAGGCTGTTAATATCAACAAAAGCAATGCTGGTATTTAAAATAGCACAAAACCTATGGAAGGAAGGAGATGGAGATAAGTGTCCCCTTCTTGAATCTGGCGGTCTCTAGAAATGTTTCAACTCAGGAAGTGAACGTCAATTAAATTGGAAAATTCAACCTAAAAAAGCAAACTTCTAACTAATTCTGAATACATATTTCCTTATTCTTTTATTCATTGGAAGGCATATATACTTGAGCGTCTACATATGTAAAAAGGTATATATTCACGAGCATGTGCTTCATAAAGGAAGATGAAAGCTGTCATTTGCATTCTGTGAATCTTTTTCATTATTTCAGGTGCTCTGGAACTTTTATTGTCTTACGAGTTACTAAGAAAAGCTTGTCCTCCACAGTTTCTGATTCAGTCACATAGCATCATCTGTCTAGAAATGGCAAGAACTACACACATAAAAATTAATAACAAGAACATTTTTATGCATTATATCTGCTTTTACTGTGAATATTTTTGAAGACAAAGTATTTTTCAGCATTTAAGGAAGAGTTTAATATCTTCTCATCCTTTGCAAAAATTAAGGTAACATTTTCAGTAGACAGCCTAGTAACTTGTGCATTGTTAACATTAATGTGGGTCTTTAGCCACCTCTGTTTTGTTAATGTGAATAAAAATGATGAGAAAATCATTGGTATGTCAATGAATGGTCAGTGCACAGTCGATGATCTTTTTCAAAGTATGTTTCAATGAGAAAGTAGGATTAATTTCTTTTTCAGCCTTGGCAAATCCTCCTTCACAATAGAAAATGGAGAACAGTAATAACTGAGTTCACAAACTACAACAAGCATCCAAACTGATCATGCTCTGATAACTATTTTTATTCCTAATTGCCTTTGAAATGTTAAGTATTTTGATAACATTTTCATGTAAAAATCACAGAGAACATCTGATTGAAACACCCATGCAAGAACCAACCTCTGTCTGAAACAGATGAATCATTTACAGTCTTTAAAAGAAACTTCACCTTATGGTAACAAGCCATTTTGTAAGGAGACCTGTTTACTCATAAAAGCTCTAAGCAAGGCAGGACAGAGTAAGTTAAAGTTCTGACTTTGCATCTGGGCTCAAATGGATATACCCAACAGGACTACCACCTTCAGAGATCCTACAGAGTTGATTTAAAAAATGCATTTGGCTGTTGTTAGCCTTGAAAATGTAAAAGTTCTAGGACCCCATCAGTACAGTGACTCTCTACTCTAGTGAGTCCACTGGCTTCTAGGCAAGTTCTGTCACGCAATACTTATTCATCCCAAAGTCGTAAATAAACAAAACTCGAACTTCAAGGAAGGTTATAAAACAAAACCATAGCTATTCTGCTCTTGGGAAATGAAGATGAAGAATTACAAAAGATGGTACTTGACACAAAAGGAAAAAAGGACACATGAGGACAAAGTGTTAATGGAGTAAGGAAACCATAAGAAATGAAGCAAATAAATACTTCATCCTCTCCCACACAGGGTTGTTGAAGGACAGAATAATACACTTTGTCCTAGAAGTCCATGACACAGAATGTGGTGTCACAGGACAGACCCTAACATATATAAGAGCCAGTGTTTTCAACATACGTCAGGCAATATACAGCATATTTCATAGAATTATAGAATATCCTGATTTGGAAGGGACCCACAAGGATCATGAAGTGCAATTCCTGGCCCTGCACAGGACTGTCCCCAAGAGTCACACTATGTGCCTGACAGCATCTTCCAAGCCCTTCTTGAACTCTGTCAGACTTGGTGCTGTGACCCCGTCCCTGGGGAGCCTGTTCCAGTGCCCAACCATCCTCAGGGTGAAAAATCTTTTCCTAATATCCAGTTTAGACCTCACCTGACATGGCTGCATGCCATCTCCTTGGGTCCTGGCACTGGTCACCAGAGAGAAGAGATCAGTACCTGCCCCAGCACATTCCCTCAAGAGGAATTTGTAGACTATGATGAGGTCTCCCCTCAGCCTCCTCCTCTCCAGGCTGAACGAACCAAGTGACCTCAGCCTTATATGGCTTCCTCTCTAGGCCATTCACCATCTTAGGAGATTTGTCCAGTAGGTTCACAGTTGAACTAAACTACATTATATTCATTGGACTTCCACAGCTGAGAAAACAGTGAGTTACCATTGCATTTTAGTTTCTGTAACATATCACTTTCCAGATATAATTATGGAAATTGGGGAAACAGCTTTACATAACAGAAAAGGACTCTAAAGCAACAAATATAAGGCAAACATCTATTTGGCTATACAAGAAAAAAAAAGTGATATATTTTTTACAAACTGTATTATAGCTTAACAAATTATATCTAGTTCACCTATTTGTCTTAAGAAATGGGAAGCAATCCTTTCATCTTTTTGTATAATAACTATTTCTAAAGAGCAAGAATACAGTAGAAAAGAAAAAATAAATCTTAGAAGAGAAATAGAGTATCAAGCATAAAGTTAGTGCTTCTATCCTGTGAAACAGAAATTACTCAGAGCAGGTAGAACAGGTAATATGAGTTTCTCTGAGAAAGAGCATGCCAACTTTGAAGTGTGTTCCAGGTCTTCTTGCAATCAATTCAACCACTCAAGCTACTACTTAAAAAAAGTTATGCTTAATCAAATTGTTGCAGAAATGCCCATAAACATTTGTTAGAGCAGATCAGCAAATAGTGTCCCCTTTCTATGAGAAACTGCAACATTCATTTTACAGTTTGTTTTTGTTTAAAAAACTGCTCTTTTTAATTTTCAACAGAAGAGTGGTTTGGAAGTGCCTGATTCAGGCCTATTAAAATGCTCCATTCAAATGTTGCTGATAAGGAGAAACTCCTATAACTGCTATGGATACAGATGCCTCAGTATGGTATGGAATTGTAAATAAATCAAAGTAGCAAAACTGAGATTAAAACAGTGCTGAAATGCTGCAATATGATGGTATATTTTCACTTTAACAATCTCCATTTCTGGTCTCTGTTGAGGAATATGAATGCATGACAAGCAAACCCAGAATATAAATAAGAAGTGTATAAATTAACTTTGTTAACTACTAAGTAATTAAATGATACACTGCACTTTAACATTGGATTCTGCCTTTTTTTTAAACAAAACATCTAAATTAGAGTTCCCAGAAATTAGACATTCTCATTGAATCCGAAGCCATTCTATTGAACCCAAATTTAAATTTGAGGTGACTGTGAGTAAAGACCAGACTCGGGACTAAGAGTTTTGCCAGAGAAATTCGCTTTCTCAAACTTGATGGTACAGCAAAGTTCTGCCCTTTGGACATTCCCAGTGTTACACTGAAAAACAGCTGTAGTTCACCCTTTGCACCCTGTGACACCTCTTCATAACCTTTAACTGCTGGGTAGAAAGGAAGTTGAAGGAGTGAATTATTTTGCAGTTTTAAAATTTCTCCAACAGCCTTTATATCAAAAGAGGAGATCCTCTCACCAAACAAATATGAAACACTGAATGCTCAGGCCAGTGTTTTCCGTTACTTTTGGACATGATCTGCAATCAACTGAAATTTAGCACACATTCCTTTAATGTGCCAATTCAAATTACATAGACAAAACATAGAATTTGGCAGGGCTAATATCTCCTCCAAAAAAGACTTTGATAGACTCCCTTGGGTTCCTGCTTCACTGGAAAAGCCATGTAACAAAAAATTGAAACATATTTTGAAAAGAATTATTTGTTCCAAGTTATCGAAAGCACTTCACATGTTATCTGTGAGACAGATAATAAATAATATTGAAACAAGCAGACATAAAACATCTTTCTTGTTAAATAATCAAGGCCTCTAACTTGTTCAATCAGCATTTTAAAAAGTGAATGCTTAAGAAACCAACCCACCTTTCCATGTTTAAAGAATTTTTGTGTTGAATTTACGTGCCACAGGTTCCCTGTAATTCTGACATGCCAGAGTAACTAAGCAAGACACTAAAGAAAGAAGAGTCTATGTAGATTTTCTCAAAACTATGTAAATAATTAATAGAATAAAGATTTACGATAATATAATGGTCCCCTATCAAGAGTTTCTTCCACTTGACAAGAGCTGACAAGTGTGAACAGCTTTTCAAAACAAAGCAAACAAAACCCCCAAATTATATTTGTTTGTTTTTTTTTTTCCTATTGATTTTGAAAATACTATTTACTTTCTGGAATTCTGACTTCTATTATTTAAACAAAAAAAAAGTTGCTTGTACCATAGTTATGCTATTGACTTACTTGCTTCAGAGACTTATTGGAATACATGTTTGGGCAGGAGTTGATCCCTCCAAATGAAATGAAAAAAATGCCAAACTTAAATTATATTCCTGAAAGTATTTTAAAATATTTTGCTGTTTTTCATTGCAAATGTCTAGAACATGCATAACTTGTCACACAGGCATATGCTTCTGCCATGTGTGATAAGGAACCAGAAGGGATCAAGTGAACAATATCTATCCCAATATCTCAAGATCCTGTGACATTGATGAGAACACTTTTAATACCTTCAATGGGTTGTGGCACAGGCTCCTAGCCTATGACTTGAACTAGAACTAAACACAACAGCAGTTATGCTGGAGTGTCTCTTAGAAACTTGGTTTTCGCTTCAAGTATATTTTTTCCCACGCAACCACTCACAAATTTCAGGTGCTGGTGTTTCACTGGGTCCTTAAATTTAAAGCTGCAATCCCCTCATATGAGTAACATATAAAGAAAGGCAAGACAATGGCTAGCCTATGATCAGAACCAGTTTTCAGAAAAAAAAATTACATGGTGAGGTTCTGCTATCTTACTGTGTTGCCTCTCATCCCAGAGAAGCATTAAAGCTAAAAGTTCTACACTGAGGTGGTGAATTAGAGGTACGAGTGGTATGATGATTTTTAATAAGTAGCATCCTGACTTTGGAGCATTTACTTCGTTCTGGGACACCACCTGACTGCTCTTGTACCAATGCACACCAGCTGAGTGTGCGGTCTCAGGATCCCAATCTACGGGTAGAAGTTGACTGAGAAAACCTCACCCTCTAAATGTGAATCCAAACCCACCCTTTGAATCCCCCTTTGAGACTGCCTTATGAGATTTTACGAAGATTATACTTCATATGCCTTTTTTGTCCTCTCCCTTCTCAGAAGTTATTTTGTTTGAATGAAAATGGAGAACTTGTATTTCTTAGTGTTCAATTATTAAGGAACAGCAACAGAGTCAGCTTCATGAGAAAGGCTCAGCGATTTTTAAATGATCTCATGTACCGTAATTTATAATGGAAAATCAGGTACAAATAGTGTGAGATGCTTTCTAGTTCCTCTCTAATGGAAATAAAATGAATCCCTGGTAATGGGTGACCCTACTTGCTTCTGTGGTCACCCATTTTACTTTTTAGTGTTCTTTTTAGTAGCCTCAGGAGAAAAGAGCAAATGCAAAGCTTTTATCCAAAGCTGCTTCTCAAAACAATAGCTCTATGCTTCTGCTATAAAATCTATTTTTACTATTCTCATAAACAGATATTATTGATCACAGAGACTTTGCCATTATTCCCGCTAAGAAAAATTTACTTGCACTGACAGTCCTGAGAAAATTGTTAGAATTTATGCAGTACAAAGAATTAATTCTGGTTCTGTTCAAAAAAGGTTATTTGATGCAGCTGCTTAAGGATTTCTTTAATATGTAGTATGGAATTATTTTTATTAATTATTTATTAGTTTTTACTACACATTTATTTAGATAAACCAGAACTTTACCATCACGTCATTCCTGTGTGATACTGCTAGAACTAACACCAGAGAAAAAAAAAACTCTTCAAAAATACGTTTTCAATATAAACAAGGAAGCTAGGCCAAATGTCTCATGTCAATAGAATGATTTCTTTCCACTAACATACCGATAATTGCTGTACATAGACAATTATTTTTTATAATTAAGGTTGAGTTTTGACATTTGCTGCTCACACTTCAACATACATATACCACTAATGTCCAGAAGAGCTTATGCATACCAGTGTTGTACTGCATGAGGAACGAAATGCTTCAGTTAAGACCATTAGCTTATTTAATTCACATATATGTGTCTAAATAATACTTTATTTTTTTCCCAGTTAGGGAAAGACACATTTGTTGCATCTTTGTGAATGGCCACTGCAATAAAAAAGTGGTCATATATATAATGCTAACATTATTTGCAGCTCTACTCATAGCTTGTTAAACAGTAGCAGTAGAAAATGTATATAATGGGAACAAATATTTGCTTTGGGTAAAGATGCCTTGTGTGTGGTCAGAGCAGCAATACGACCTTCTTGATATCAGACTTGAAACAGTATATTCCTAAACGTACTGATTACTGTGGATGCAGGAAATATTCCTCTGTAAATGGAAAAACAAAGCTAATTTTTAACTAGCTCTCAATCTTCTAAACAGTTTAAAAATATTCAGAATTTTTCTCATACTGCCTTTTTTTTGTTTTCAAATCAGTTGTAATTAACACACATTCTAATAATGACTACTGGGTGCAGCAACAAAGACTCCAGCCACCTACAATCTAAAACATAGATGAGCCATATAATTTTGCCACTATTCTGAGAAAGAAGGAAAAGCCAAAGAGAAAAATATTTTTATTGTTATTGCCCTTCTTTCATTTTATTCTTTTGCATTCACTGAAAGGTACAAAGTGTATGCCCTAAAATGAGTGTGTTTGCTAGAAGCTAACAGACAGCATTGCCAGCTTCCTCACTTCAGTGCTGGAACAACTTTAAAAAGTGGATTTGGTTCTGACTGTGTCAGAACTGAGGCTGAGTATAAGTTACACAGCAGAAAGCATTTACAAGACAGTGACTGATTCTTAAAAGCAGGAGTTCATTTTGCTGTGGTAGAAAATATCCTAATCAGGCCAAAAACTTTGAACAGAATAATTAGAGAATAATTAGTGTATCACAAAACCTCACCGTGTGCTCTGACCATCTTCTCTAAATAGACCCAAAGTGAAGGAGGCAATACTTGAGAAACAACACATAAGTAAGGATGCTGATATCCCTTCCCTTTTTCTCCCCCGCAGAAGGGGTGAGCAGCAGCTCAAAACAGGGACCACAGACCATGCAGCACCCATGGGACAGACCAATACTCCTCACAGCTCCAGTGCCAGGAGCACTGGCTGCTCCTCATGGCAACTTCTAAGCCCTGAGTTGGAAAGACAGACATTTTTGGGTGCTACTATGCCGAATGTCAACTGTCCCCTAAAAATGTGCTTGCAGTTAGGGAGCAAATGTGGCACTGGCAAGTATGTGCTAGAAAAGGATACAAAAAAAAAATTGCTCAGTAGCCCCCATTTCCTTGAAGGGGAAGAAGGCAGCAAGGCCCTGTAACACACCACAACCTGAAACTCCTGTCAGGACATGGAGGCTTTGCAGAAGATTACAGTAAATCTCTGCCTTCAAGGCACAATTGTACCTGTGATTTCCATGACAGAAAACTGCAGAGTGGTTTCACTGGGAATTTTTCACTAAGCCACATATTTATTATGACACTTTATCCAAGGGAAAGACAAAAAAGTGAAATTATAATCTTTTCCCAAGACAATGGAAGATCTTACTCATACTTCCTAGCTCTTTTCAAAAATGTGTTGATGATGCCAACACTAAATCTAATGTGTTATGACATAAGAAAAATTCTATCCCTTGCAGCTTAAAAATCTTTTATTATCATCTAAGACAATATTCTAGAATATTAAATAGATAACACTAAACCCTTCTGAAATTTTCAAATGCAGAGCTCTCAGCTGAGGGTAGACAAGGAAGCAAACTTACATATTACAGACTGATATGTCTGAGACTGAGTGATAACCTCTAATCTTTAACTCCAGGTAATACACTTCTCAGAGATTGTATGAAGGCCATACTAGATCCTACTTTGCATCCAAAAATTACAGAAAGAATAGGATTTCAATGCTAAGATTGGCAAAGCAAAAATCAGTCCTCTACTCTTTCAGTTAAAAGTACTGGAATAATCAGAACGGGAGTGAGCCAAGTCCAACAAGGAAGACTATGTGAAAAGGAAAAAAAAGCAGTAAGAAAATGAAGGGAAAAACAGAAAAAGAAGGGAGAGGAATGCTTCTGAATCGCCCTTGAAAATGTTCTAGCTTCACAAAAAAGCAAATGCAAGTCATGTCCTTCTCCATTTCTGGATGACAACAGGGCAAGTGCAAAGACTGCAAAAAAAAAAAAAAAATTCTAACTGAAATGGCTGCCTAAATGTCACTGCCTATAGCAAACAGAATGACAGAAGGTTATAAAAAAAAGTAGTTTTATCTGAAAACAGAGAATGAAAACCTGTTCTGTTGCACTGTGAGGAACTCACTAAGACTGTAGCTAGTCTCAGAGCTATTATATGGCATCAAATCAGTAATGAAACTGGGAAGACTGTTGAGTCTCCTTCACACAAAAATAACAAGGCTCTGTTATCAAAGTCAGTTTAAAAGCTTACCTCAAAACTCTATAGATGAGCCAACACTTACATGCCATGGGAACCAAAATTAGAGATGACTACACCAAAGATTAAAAAGCAAAGACCTCTCTTCCACACAAATTACACCATGAGAAAAGTCTCTTACACCAAAATCCAACCATCCTTAAGGATCCTTCCTTGGTTTACAGGCATATGGATGCAGCCATGCTGCTATGGTGAGTCTGTGTGCAACTCTATGCAAAGCATGACTACAACTCAACAGCAGTATCAAAGTCTGGTCTAACAAAAGCTGTTTCCAGCTGATGTGAAACAGCAATTTTCTTCAGAGCAAATTATTTCATGAATCAGCCAGCAGGGAGTGACAAGATTCTGCTGCCAGTGACTAAGTGTATAACCTGTGGGTTGCAATTTCCATCAGCTTAAGAAGACTCCATTGAAAACATGATCATATTTTACACTCTACTGCGAAGAGACATGCTAATCTGGCTCTTGGTTTCCTTCTGGGTTTTTTTCCCATTTTTGCTTTTTTCTCTTTTGCCAGCTTTATTGCTTGCAACGTAGTATTTCCCTGGAGACAAAGAACAAAGTCTAGAACAGGTTGCTAATAAAAATTGAAGACAACACAGCAGAGTAAGAATTAAAGGGCAACAACTTCTCTACTTTGAGAAATGTGGCAGGCCTAGCAGAGACCTCATGGCTTTCTCCTGCCATGAGAAGGCAACTTGCAACCTGAACCTTGCAACCTGATGAGAGACAAGCAGATTGAAGTGAGGGGGAGAAAACCTTTTTGAGAATGCTTACTGGTACAGACCCAGAGAGAGAGGAAAAATCCCAGTCCAGAGTATGTTCCGAAGAGGAACAAAGAGGTTTAAACAAATGGTAAGGTAAACACAGAGTAAAGAAAACATGACTACTACTCATGTTCTTCTAATACTTCAGCTAGGACCTGCACACAAATAAAATCTCCAGCTAAAGAGCCACAACAGACTGATGTCACTATTAATGCTACCTAATTACCACAACGGCAGAATCCTGTACTGCCTCATGAGACTTGATTGCAACAAAAAAACATAGTAGAAAGTGCTTTATTAATACTTTTAATAGAAGTGTTGAAGAGAGGAATAACAGCACCCTAGACTTTATTTAGCATCAGGATTCTGTTGATCCTAAAAGGAGCCAAAATCAGTGGTTAAAAAAGCTGCTATTAAATCACATTTGTTATTCCTATGCAGTACAGTTCCACTTCTTGGGTTGCTACCAATAGGGAGGACAAAGCCTCAGGCTCTAAAACTTTGCTCTGAATTGAGAAGGACAAGTTTCTAATACTGATAAACAGTGATGCTAAGACTCCATGCCAAGGGTGGAGGAAGTTGTATTGAATAGGCCAGCATGGACTTGTTGGTGAAGCAGGAGAAGGAAAATATAAGATTTCTTTGTCTCCATCTCTGTCTGAGGTGCCCCGAGAACTGGACTACTAGGACATCCACCATACCATTAATGTAGATTTATCAAACTGTGCATTCAGTGGGACAGAGTTACACGAGATTTCCTGGAAACTTACTGGTTGGCTACATGGTAAGTGCATGGGGTTTTTAACTAGCCTGGACAGAATATATTTCCTGGACTGAAATACAAGCACATATGACATTAGATGTAATCATGGTGACCCAGGGCTCAGCCCAGCCTGGTTGCAACAGACTGCTTTTTCTCCTGAATAAGCAAAGATGAAAGTGCATTTGGGCAAAAGCTTTTGCTTTTAGGTTGCCTATGTGCAAAATCAGAATAACATTGCACATTTGCTCCAGGAAGACTTGAATTACAATGCCAGAAGAAACATACAATTATTTTAAATGGTCAACTTAGACCAAACTAACTTGCTTTTATTGTCTTGCATTTACATTACACAACAAGTACTAGTGTTTCAGGATTAGGGTACTAGCACGCCTATGTAGTTCTCAAGCTGTGTCGTGCCATGCTGCCTTAAGGTAACTTCTGCTGTCACTTTTCCCATGCTTAATTAGATGCGGTTTTTTTATGGTGCTTATCACAGACTTTGTTTGCAAACACCTTACAAGCACTAATGATTTCATTCTCCCAGTAGGTAGTGAAGTATTTCCTTTATTTCACAGAGATGAGCTGCAGCATGGGGATAAGCAAGTTGTCCAGTGTCACACAGTCACTGAGTACAGATCTCCTGAGGTCCTCTGCAGTATCTATTCACAAGATAACTGTTCTCAAATAGTTCTCCCTAGCTGCACTATTTTCTCATTTCCCATCTCTCTCTGTTTCAGGAAAAATTTTCACCAATCCAAGTTTGCAATGCTTCCATCAGCTCACTAAAATGCTTCATCAGGAGACACTTCACCTACACTGCTCATGAAAATTGAGCTTGTAATGATAATAAGGGCTGGATGCAATTACAGATGTACACATGGACACTTCTCTGTGCACGTTTGTGTCTCTGCACATACCGTATATGCATATACATATAAATATTATCAGGTATCTGTAGAAAGTTTTCAAATACAGAACACCAGAACAGTCAAAGTGCAGTTTCTAAAGCTTCAAACAAACATGTGTGATGCGCTGTAATATTTAGCTATTCCAGGTTCACACTCCCATCTATATCCCTAGAGGGCAATGTCACCTAATAGGTTGTGATCATATCCCTGTCATCTTTGAAGTCAAAGACAATGCTATTGCAAAGACAGACAGAAGTCTATACTTCATAAAATTTTTATTTAATTAAACATAGATTTGTCTCTGTTTACATTCAAGAAATTTTGAAGCCTGATTTCAAGAACAGCAAAGTACAGTTGATTATCCAAAATTTACCTACCTTCACAAACCTCTGGGAATTCCCTACTATGTCCCTATGTCAAACAGCGTAAGGCACAAGCAAAGAGACAGTTCAAGACACTAAGGCCTTAGAGAATAGAATGCAGAAATCTGAAGGCCTACACAAGAGTAACTTGAAGGGAAAACAGAATGGTCATTTTCTTCCCTGCGTTAATCGCCTTGCTGTTTCACATTTAATACTCTTTTTGCAAAGTTTCCTGTTGGCAAGGCCCAGGTCCATTCTCAGATCTCAATCTGCGTTTACTCTCAACGCTGTTCAACTTGCATATTATGCCTCTGACAACCCTGGTGAACGAAATTTCAATGCTCTCTTCTTCTCCGTGTGTGAAATGAAACTCCTCACTTCAACAACAACGTTCTACCTCTGAACAGAAAATGATGTTTGGATAGTGAAATTTCCCAGCAAAGCTGCTGACAGTGCAACTGCAAGGGAAGCTGTGACTGTTCAGCATCTTTTAAAATCAGAATAATTCCATGTAATTGCTTTATTGATGGATTTAGCAGCCTGGATTTAGTCTCTGAAATATAAAAATGAAGGCTTCTGTTGTTTGCTTCCTTTTTGTTTAAATGATTGATAATTATTTCACAAATGTCTTCCCCTGACATTTGATTTGCTAGATAATACACAAACATACAGTTTCTAATGGGTTTTCTGGCCTTTTAACCTAATTTCTTTTCTCATTACTTTTCATTTTATTTCCAATTCCAATATAAAATCTATTTTCCAGAAGATTTTTGCATGATCTGAAGCTTCCTCACTTTAATAACGTAGAGTGATATTTTAAAACAACTACAAAGCCAAGATCAATGATAGAAGACAAGCAGAATCAACCCATATTTTTAACTTTTCTCTTTCATGTCAAACTCCTGCACACACTTCTCTCAAAAAAGGTTCCAAAATTATGATGGAAAATAATAATTATTTTGCGTATGTTAAAAAAAATCTGCCATGTGAAAATAGTTGACAACAAAACAAAAGAGTTCAGCATAAAAACATTTATTTTTCTGTTAAGATACTAGCTGGCATTGTTACTCTATTGCAAGGACTTATTAGCTAAATAATGATTAGGCAGATCACAGACATGATAGTTAAAAAGTTAAAATTATATCTTTTATATTTTTATAACATGAAAAGAGAAAATAACAGCTAAAACTTGAGGGATATATATATACGAGTGTG
>WEIV01030717.1:0-75398 GCA_013390005.1 Calyptomena viridis
ATATATAATGTAATTCCTTATACAGGAATTTGCCTGTATAAGGAAAATGCTGGGCTTTTTTCAAGTGCTGCCACCTTAAATAATAATAATAATAAATAATAATGCTGTCTAAATGCAGCATAGAGCTGTATTTATACTCCATGCATTTAAACTTTTATTAAGGCCTGATAAGAGCTTTCCTCTTAATGTTGTATTGCTGTTGCAGAGTAGCCTTATTTGTTTTGCCTGACATGAAATATGTAAAAAAAGACAAATAATAGAACAAGACCATGCTCTGTCACACTTAAAGCAGCTGTGGGAGTTGAATGGAATGAGAGTTGATAAATTAATGATGCTGAGTGCTGAAGGCAAATGGAGAAGTGATGAATGTGAGTAGAGAGGTGCCAATCTCTGATCCTGTGATTGACGAGCCAGGCACGTGGGGAGTGGCACCAACTGTGGGCAAGGGTGGAAGGCAGTGAATGAATTTAAAGCAACTGGGTGCATTTGGGACTAAAAGTAACAGTGGTTTATAGAGACACTTTTAACCACTTCCAAAAACATGTTTAGAGAAGATAATATGATTTTCTAAATATTTAACGTATTATTATTAGCTTTTTTTGCATCATTATTATATTTTACTGCAAGTTTAATTTGACTTTTCTAACTGATTTTTATTATGAAACCACATTTTTGTTTGAATTATTCATGGTTTCAATTCATTTATTCTTAACTGATGTATTTCTATAGATTTCTGTGCCAGATTCAGTCACAATCAGCTCCGGGCTTTCCTGTGGTTTGGACTTTTTGAACCAGATCTCCTTTGAATGACATCTCCAAAGTGTGGCCTTTCCTTTCCTGACAACTGATGTGCAGAGATTGTTTCAGGAGTTCTTTCTGAGCAGCTCCAGCCCTGCAGTGCAGCCTCAATAAATACCATCCATGGGCAGAACCCTGTGCACTTAAAGCTCTGGTTTGTGTCAATGGCTCAGCTGACATTTGTCCTTCTCTAGGTGATGGCCCACATTTTTATTTGTCTGGAATTAACCTGAAGGGTGGAAGGTGCAAAGTCAGCAATGAGTTTTGGCTTCAAAAATACATCAGATTGCAGCAGGACCCACAAAGGCTGAGTGTGCTTTGTCATTGTCCCTGCAGCTGTTTGAAGGCATTAAAGCTGGTCATAAATCTCATAAAGGGCAATATAGAGAGTTCCAACTGCAATCCAAGTGGCACTAGCACTCAGGTATGATCTGACTCAACAGGACTGTCCAGAGTAGAGGAAAGAGGTTGAGAAGTTGATTATATCAGGGAAAAAAAAAAGTGGTTTGTTTTTGTGGGTTTTAAATATTTCCTTTGTACAACACCTCCATGAGTTTGGTGGACGTGCCATGAACCTGGTGGGGATTGCAGCAGTCACAGGAGGCTCAGTCCCACCCCTTTGGATGTTCTGTCCCCAACACATCCTGAAGTTCACAGATTTACCACAGCCCTCCCTTATCAAGAGATGCTTGGTGATATCTTGGGTCACAGGGACTACAGGACACTTTGCACCATAATTGTGCAAAGCATGCAATCCGTGGAATAATATGGAAAAAAACACTCTGCCTACTTGGTCCAATATGTCTTCATTTTGTTGAACAGAAAAGGAATTTAGTGCAAATTTGAAATTCATCAATTCATATATTTTTATCAAAGGCCCAGTGAGGAACAATGTATGAAACGTATTTTTTCCTGAGTATTAAATTCTCAATATCAACTGTAACAGAAGGATTTATGTTAGTGTTAAGCAATGTCATGCTAATTGCATTATGTTGCCATCTAATAACTCAGATTATGTACATTGTAAAAGTATTATCTGCAACCATTTGTTTTCTTTGAAATGTGAAAGTTCATCTAGAGGCCATGTGTTACTGTTTCCTACTGTTCCATCAATGGTGAGGAGACATTTTCTATGATGAAGTGAGTTTTCTTAAGGGTATTGAAGACATAATGTAATTTCTGGCTGCCATTTCATAAATATGTGCTTTGCATTTAAGTTTTCCCAAGTGCACTTGGGGTAGTCAATTATGAAAGGATTTTTTTCCACAGGTTTTTATATTTAGATTTACCCTCCACCAAAAAAATACCTTGAATTTATATCCTTCTTCTTGGTAAGTTATCCACGTCTAAATTGTTGCCAATGTGGCCACTGGAGAAGGAGAGATGGATCTGACTGACAGCAGTAATGTTCATGTGATCCCCCAGTTCTAGCAAAACTGGTTTTCAAAGATATTTTCCTTTCCTTTCTTTGCTCCTCATGACATGTTTATCATATCACATTTTTCTTTCAGGAGGATTAATATTGTGCAATTTCCATTTGTACCTGGGATTAATTTTAATAATTGTTTTGGATGCAGCCTTACAAAGGCTTAGCTGGGAGTGCTAGAAAAAGCCTCTGTTAATCTGTATATTGGGATTATAGAGGAAGAGCAGTTACTTTGCTGCTTCTTTTAAAAAATTACATTACTTGCAGATGAGGGAAAATGCCCTTATTGTGCTGCCATACATGCAAGCAAGTTTAGATGCCTGCTCTGTAACCCTGATAAACATTGCTCTGCAATACCTTTTATGAATACAACAGGAGATCTCCCCAGTTTTTTATTTCCTCTCTGGTGGTATCAGCCTGCAGAGCTCCCAGCTGAAAACTGAACCCAAGTGGCACATGATGCAATGAGCAGACAAGTGTCCAGCCTGACTTGCCTCGTGTTGGCAAATTAATTACAAGTTGTAATTACAGTTGTCATTGCAGGGACTCCCAGTATGTGTTTGGTGACTGAAACGTGTAAAACCAGGATAGAGCCAAAATGGCACAACTTTCCCCCTTTGTTAAGAGAACGGGGGAAAAGCTATTTATTTATTTATTAAATTAAAGCTTTTTTTTTTTCATTTGCCACTCTTTTTTGTCTGTTGCTCTTGGATATGCATTTTTATATGCATTGAGAGCTGGTAGCACTCAAGAGGGTGAACTTTAGCAGTGATGGATGACATGCACAGCAGCATTTAGGACACCATTAATTTCCAGTGGCTGGGAGCTCTCCTGCCTGAGAGGAGGAGGAAAGAGGAATGTGAACTGAAGGGTCTTACTGGAGCTGTAAATCCAAGAGCTGTTACAGTCAGTCATAGACAAGGGTTGCTGGAAAGTTTGGCCTAGGTTTGCTGGTTTATGTTCCCTCTTACCAGTATTTATAGAGGTTCACAGTGCCCTGGTGTAGGTGTACAGTGCAGTGCCTCCCCTGAGGGATGTTCTTGCCCACAAGTGATTTCTGAGAAATAAAAAGTAGGAATCTGGACTCATCTTCCTTTGTTGGAAGCACTCTGCCAGCAAAATGCTTCCATGTGGGCTGCCTTCCAAAGCCAGAGTCTTCAGTGTGATCTGGGAAGCTCCTCTGCCACCAACAGCCTTGAGAAAAACACTCATTAAAGAAGGAGAAGAATCCTTAATACAGACCTGGATTGTTCTCCAGGCTGGGCACACTCGAAATAGCTGGAGGAGGATGTTGCACTGTCACTAAATGGTTTGGTGAAGCCTTTCTGTATTTCTTTTTTTTTTCCCCTTTGAACAGTGCAGAGTTAATTGCCAGACATTAAATATTTATAGATTTTATTATTCATTGCTAAATGCTGTGAGGACTTTTCCTGGTGCTGTAAAGTAGTTGGGACTCGTTCAGCCTCCGGAGCCGTGAGGAAATCCTGAAATCCTTCTTCCTTTTCTGCTGTGACTACAACATCCTAATTGTGTTCACATTTTTGATCAGAAAACCTCAAAAAGGTAAAATTCTGCCCAAGGGACAGAAGATTTGTGACAGGTCCTGTTTTGAAGCTGAGTGTGCTCTCAGCTGTGGGCACAGCAAAACACTTTTGTCCCCAATAGTAGCATCGAGTTTTGGGTTTCAAACACTAAAGAGCTGCCAAATGTTGGTGAATCAGGGGGCTGGGCTAAAAGTCTGTCATTCTTTCAGGGGTTTATTGTGCACCCTGAACTTTCTCTGCAAGTTTCAGTCTTGTTTTCTGAGGTTTTAATCAGCTAATAAAGAGCAACTGCTACATGGAAAGATGTTATGGCCCAGACAGCTTGGCTGGGATTTCTGCCATTGTGAGGTCAGGGCTTGAGTACAAAAACCAATGTCAGAGCATCTTGTGCATTCACTCTTAGCTGCCTATTTATATTTTACTCAGAGGAGTAGAACTAGTGACTTTTTCCAAAGACAAGATACCAAATGTCCTATAAATACTAACAAGTCTGTATTCCTTGGTCTGCAAAATCAAATGTGCTTGAGTTACTTTTCTGAAGAAGGGTTATTGAGACATATGGAAAAACATCTGTGCAATGCAGAAATAAATAGTTTTTCAGTGGTTATACAATATAAAAGATCATTCAAGGACTCTGTGCCTGAGTATCCACCATGATGAGACCCTGGCTATGATTTATTGAAAGCAGTGTTTTTCACACTGAGGTGTAGATTTGGAGATAAACAAATCCTTCAGTCATTAATGTAGTTTATACGTACAACCAAAATTCTGTTGGGAATTCTGTTGGAAAATGTCTGCCTGGTCTAGTCTATAGGTGCTAATGTTTGTACTTCTGAAAAGACAGAGCTGAGATGAAGAGCAGAATTGAGATAGTAGGTTTAAATTATGCATATTTTACCCTCCTTCCTGCCTTTTTCTTGGTGCTTAACCAATGTATAAAATATCAGGCAAAAATGAATTATTCAGTGAGTAACTTTGAAGGCAATTTGCTTGGGTGTTTCAAATTCATGTCTGTCTCTAATAAAATTTGTCAAATGAGGAGCAGTAGGACACCCCACAAGCCCTTGTGTGAGGAAGCTGCTGAGCTGTGAGATTCTGACTGATTTTGAACCAAAAATTTCTCAGACTTTTCAGAAACCCTTGATTTTGTGCTCAGTTCAGCACAGTTTTGCCATTATACCAGAATAAACAAATGGGTCATTTTTTAATGGACAGGAAAATTAAAAAATGTGTTTATTAGAACAGGTATCAAAGTAAGAGTCCGGTGAAGTGTGTCCAAAAAAATTAAGCTGTATGTGACAGTTCCAAACTTGAAGTAAAGGTCAAGGAGACAAGCAGAGCTCTAGGGTGTGTATCACAGGATATTCCATGATTCTGTGTAACTCCCTGGGATGGACCAACTCCTTGGATTTCCTTCTCACTGTGCAGGGAACACCCTCCTGCAGAACTCAGCTTCCACAAACAAATCTGTACAGGAGTTGGTGGGGTTGGCTTCAGTTTTGGAGCCATCTGTTGCTGTATATATGGATATATATACATGTTCCTGTTTGGTACAATACATCCAGACATATAAATGTCTCTCCCTGGAGTGTGCAGCTGCTGCTGGGGGAGGTGGGAAGAGGAGAAGGTGCTGTGTAAATAGGTACATGGAGCTTTAGTGTGGGAAGAGGAGAAGGTGCTGTGTAAATAGGTACATGGAGCTTTAGTGGGAACATTCAAGGTGTGCCTTTATAAATTGGTGGGTTCTTCACCATTTTCAAGGGGAAAACGGAGGAGGAGTGGGAAATGTAAACCAGTTATTATTCAGGGCCCTGAATATTGAGCAGCTGAGAGGCAGCAGCAGCAGCTTTGCAGGCTGGGATCCTTATCCTGGGATCCTTCTCTGTGCTCACAGCGCTGCTGCCTCTTTGCTCTGGGAGTTTTGGAATATAAACTCACAATTCTGTGCTCAAATCTATCACTCAGTACTTGTAAAGACCTTCATTCCAGCAGCACCTGCTGAGGGTGGGGTTGGCTTTACAAATAAAAGCTTGAGTTTGTTGCATTCTTGCTGTTGTCAGCACTCAGGAAGTTTGGGGTCACTAAGGTGCTTTTTGAAGCCTTAACGTTCCAACAGTGAACTTGACTTAGGGCTGTAATTGCTCCTGAAAGGGTGTTTGGAGCCATTCCCGTTTCCTCTGTGTCCTTGGAGAAATGTGTATTATTATATGAATTATTCCTACACCTGTAGGAATAATGTTCAAGCTACAACAGATGTTGAATCTGTGGGGCATTTCAGGTGAGGGTGGTTTTCAGCCTTTATCTCATTCCATCTTCCCTTCAAGTGACTGAAAGAAGCATAATGGGGAAAAAACTAAGTCATATCATCTGTAGCATGAGCAAGTTGGCCAGTAATGAAATATTTTGAAATATTTAAGAACTGATGAGAAATTATTGTTATATTAATGTAAAACGATTCTCTTGCAACCTGGTGTCACACAGTGACAAGAGACATCATGAGCTGTTGGTGTCAAATGATGCACTGCACAAAACCACATTGCAGTTCCTTTGGAATGCACAGGAACTACACTGTAATTGAAATATTGAACTATTCACCATATTGTACTTATCAATATCAATACTCTCCTATACAGCAGGAATTTGTTAAAATTAATTCTTCTGTCTGATCAATTTAAACTATGTATTGTAATATGTATTCAAAGATGCTCTGTGTTGAAAAGTGTATTTTAGACAAATTAAATAACAAATGACAAAATAACGAAACTAATAAATTAAGGGGTTTAAGCAAGACATATACAGATGTGTTCCAGTACTCCTTTTGAATCCAAATGCCTGGATTTCATCTATAGAGAGCTCCTTGGCTCTTACTTGAAATAATTTAGACATGGTAATATGATACTGAGTTGTGTCTGAAACAAAATCTTGCTCCATTTCTCCTAGTCATGAATCATTTTCTGACAGGATCTTTTGTTTATGCCCTTTCTGTAATTATCCTGCAGTTTCTTCATTAAAAAAGAATGAAAAAAAAATAGCCAGTAAACACCAAGTCCCTTCCGAATTTTTCTCTTTCTAGTAATTAGGAAATTACAAATCCCTGGGAGTACAGTCATGCAGATCTTGTTTCTCCCTTTGCCAACTCAATCAGTTCTATTCTATACAAGAAGAACATGAACAAAAGGCAGTAATCAAGATTAGTTGATTCAATGACCACCTGTTTCTTTTAATTAAAAATAATAATTTACCCTAAAATCCAGGAGGGGACTGAAAAAGTTCTGCCTTTGAGTCATTTTTTACCTGTGCTCAAGTTGTCCTCTTCTATACAAGTGTGGAGAACAAATAGTTGATTGAAATTTGTTAGTTTTAATTAAATACAATTTTTTTTCTGTTTGTGTGCTTTCTTAACTCTCTTCAGAGTAATAAAGATGAAAAGTGGTCTTAGTAGCAACAATGAGAAAAGAGATTTTTGTTGCTATTTTTAGCTGGGCTGCCACTTACTATCATGCAAGACTTTTGTCCCACAGCACTTCAGAATCAGTCCTCATTTCTGAATGTGATTCCAACCCCTGAACCCAGGAAGGGATGGGCTGTATTTTGAATTTGCTGCACTGCAGCTGTTTTCAGATGTGCTGCTGTGGGTCTGCCAGGAGCAGAGCAGTGTTTGAGCTCAGGGCTCCTTCCCTCCCTTAGCCCTGGAATCCACATGGAAAGAGCTCATCTCCTCTCTCCTCCTTTGTATCCTTGTTGTACAGCCCTAAAAACTCATTTACACGGCTTCTATCACCTGTATTTTCATTTAGTCTTTATTTCCTTACTCCACCACTACCTTCCACTGCTGCTGTAGAGTTGAATATTAAGGTTTCCCATCCTGCAAATGTCAGTGGATTGAATGAATGAATAAATGAATGAATGAATTCTTTCTCCAAGTTATTCCTTTGAGTCGCTGCAAACACTGAAACTCCAAATTCTGCCTGGAGGCAGGAGTCCTGGAAAGAGTCTGTGTGGAATTTCTCACCAAGTCAGAAATCCTGGTTTTGTCATTCCTCCCCTCCTCTGCTGCACTACCTGTATCTCAACCTCTAGAAGATCTTTTTGGGGGGCTTGGCAGGTAAATGTGGAGCTCTACAGAGTCTTGCTGGGGAGGGGTAACCCCCAAACCACTGCAAACCCCACTGCTCTGCAGTTGGCCCTATTTGGAGCCAGATTTGGGCTTGGGAATCTGCAGAGGACCCTTCCAGCCTCAGCCCCCTGTGATATTTTTGATTCTTCAGGCAGTAAAGTCTTATCTTTCATTGTGCTTTTCTGAAAGCAACACGACTTTCCTACACTGCAGGTCTGAGAGGGGAAATACCAAACAAGCTTTAAGCATTTGTACATTTTGTATTTGATCTTAATCATTCCCCAGAGTCTCAGATTCTCTTTGCTCTCAGCCTTGTCCAGCCAGGGAAGAACAAAGCTGGTGACCACTTAAACAAGGGCTTTCTGCTCTTTCTTGCTCCTCACTTCTGACCATAGAAACCATATTTTAAGCCCTGGAAGTTATTTCCAGTAGCAGCATCTGCCTCCTTGGCTATTGCAGCTCCTCCAGGTTGAATCTATTTTCTCAAATGAAGATGCCAAGTAAGTCACCAACTGATATTTTTGTTATCTCAGTAGGAAAATAAATAGCAAACAGAAGAAGGTGCCTCAAACAGACATGTGGGATCCTGGATATTGTATTGCTTGGAAGGTGTTTAGAGAAGCTGGATTCTGAAGTCTTTCATAACTGAAACAGAAATTTGCCTGAGGACAGCGTGGGATGAATGTGGGATTTGGCTCTGTAGAGAGAAAACCACGCTCAGTTCTTCTTAAATATGTTTTATTAACTTGGTGTTCGCTTGGGGAAGTTAAAGCAGTTTTAAGTAAAATTTATGTGGTACAAATTAGAGTGGTTTCATTGATCTGTTGGAGCAGAGTTCTTTACAATCCATGATTTAAAGACATTTGGAGGGGGGACAAAGAAAGATGGAGGATTCAGTGTTTCTGTCACAGCAGGAAATGTCTAAAGGCTGTGTATTAAAGTGAGGAAAACACCTGCCAGTCTTCTGGGGCTTTTCTGTTGGTAAGGAAAAATTATGAGCTTGTATCTCTTGTAACAATTTGTGTGTTGTTTTGCATATATTTAATGTATTGTTGCCCCATTTTCAATAGAAACACAAACAGTACCACATTTCATGCTGTTGAGATTCAGGAATTAAGTGAAGTCATTTGGATATTTTAAGCTTTTTTTTCCCCATACACCTTTTAACATAGTAGCTAAATATATTTGTAAATTGGATTGGGGTTGAAGAACAATCCTGTGGTTCTGTCATGGATGTGGGAAATGGAAAACTGAGTATATTTGCATTTATTTATCCAAAATTGTTTCGTGTTGTAGGCCCTGATACAACCTCAGGACCTCACAGGTCATCTGCTGCAAACTCCTTTAAGTTCCTTTTGTAATGGAAAATAACAATTTCTGTTTCTCAAAAAGTAGTTTTACACTTGTGTTTTTGCATTTTCTGCTCCTTAATGATCACAAAAATAGCAGCTCAGATATGGAAAAAAACACCCTTTCACCAACCATAGAAAATTAAAAAACCCAAGTTAATCTTATAAAGTTAATCATATACATTAGACATTTTTCCCTCCCCCACCTTAATCACAAGCACTGGCACTGACAGATCAGAGAATCCCAGAGTGGTTTGGGTTGGAAGGACCTTAAAGCCCATCTCATCCCACCCCTGCCATGGGCAGGGACACCTCCCACTATCCCAGTGCTCCAATCTGCCCTTGGACACTCCCAGGGATGGAGCAGCCACAGCTTCTCTGGGAAATCTGTGCCAGGGCCTCACCCCTTTCACAGGGAAGAATTCCTCCTAATATCCCATTAAACCTGGTCTGGCAGTGGGAAGCCATTCCCTGTGTCCTGTCCCTCCAGCCCTTGTCCCAAGTCCCTCTCCAGCTCTCCTGGAGCCCCTTTAGGCTCTGGAAGGGGCTCTAAGTTCTGCCCAGAGCCTTCTCTTCTCCAGCTGAGCATCCCCAGCTCTCTCAGGCTCCGGAGCAGAGGGGCTCCAGCCTCTGGAACCTCCTCTGGAACCTCCTCTGGAACCTCCTCTGGAACTTCCTCTGGAACCTCCTCTGGACGTGCTCCAGCAGCTCCACGTTTTCCTGCTGTTGGTGTCCCAGAGGTGGGAACAGGGGGGGTCTCACCTGAGGGGCAGAGGGGCAGATTCCCCCCCTCCCCTGCTGCCCCCACTGGGGCTGAGCCCAGGACAAGGACAATACGTGGGCCTGTCACACAATTAGTGCCACTGGCGAGTTGTCTACTCTGAGAAACAATAATAATAATAATAATAGGATGCACTTGGAATGTCAAATCTCCACTGATACAACATCACCCAAAGTGGGGTTTGTATATTTTCTACTTCAAAGCAATGTGGGGATTTAATGCCTGCAAAATTAGAGCTGGTTCAGTGTTGCTATCAAGGGGAATAAAATCCTAATCAAAAGGGAGCTTTCAGAACGAATTCCGAAGTACAACCCTCAGAAGCTGTTCTGTGATGTGCTCAGGCACAGTTTGACACGTGCTGCCGGTTAACCAGGAGCTTTCAATTATTGCACACCCCCGCCTTTGAGCCACAAAAAGGATGGAATGATTTCTCCCAGGGGGTGCTTTCCATCACTGTTCGATAAAGGCAGCGGATTCCTTTGTGCCGAAGGGGGGCAGGAGCCGGGATGGTGCTGCTCCACCGAGGGCAGCTCGGTGCCACCAGAAAAACGTGGGAACCAGAAAAACCAGAGGGAAAAACGTGTGGGTTTGGGGAGATGCCTCCGTGTTCCTGTGCTTCCCTCTGCTGGAGTGTGGCAGGATTCCTGTTCGGAGCAAACCTGGATCCCGGGGAGCGCAGCCGGAGCTGTGGCTGGAGAGTCACTTCTGCAAACTCCGCACTGAATTTGCAAAGGTTTCTGCTCCGTTTCCAGTTTTCTGGTCTGCACAGCCCAGATCTCCCGGTCACTGTGACTCCGTGGCTGCTCCTCTCTGTATAACCATGTCTCAGCTTTGAGACTAATGGATAATTTTATTTTTTCAGAGCTGTGTAAGGTGTAGGTGCCCAGTTGCTGCTCATCTTTGTGGGAGTCCTGCACCCATATATGTCATTACAAGCTCTGACAGCTCAGTCTATTATAAAGTAGTAGAATTTGAGCATGGACTGGAGTTTTGCTAATTTAAGGGTTTTTCAAAGACAGATATCTAAATGTCTGTGATATTGATTGCCCAGAGTTTCCTTTCCCATTTAATTATATTATATTGCATTCGTTGTACTTACAAAAAAGGGGATTGTCTTAACATTCACTTTTTAGCATGAAAATAACATGAATTTTAATAGAGCACATCATTCATCACTGCTGAACAAGAGCTTTCCCATTGCTTCCCCATTGCCACTTTCCCCCTTCATAATTTTGATGGATTTTGGAAGCAGAAGTGTGTTTTCCCTTTAGAGTTTCTCAATTAATCTATGCCAAGTTTAGTGCAAAGTTCAATTCTCCTGCAAATAGCAGCCATTATTTGGCAGTTCATCTGTCGTATCCTGGCTTGGCTCCCTGTGTTTACTATGAAATGGGACTGCCAGCTCAGCTTTGGGAATTATTGGAAGTTTGCATTGATGAAAAGGGGATATTTGATGAAAATCTGCAGGAGCTTTGCTTTAGCTCCATAGTTTAGCCAAAAAATACTAAGGATGATGCTGTTTATGATGCACAAAAGACCCTTAATGCATATTTAACACTGGGAAGTATTAACCTGTATTGACAACTAATCAGTTAATTGCTGTTAATAAGATCAGTAATTAGGACTGGCAATGTAATAATTATTATTAATATGATTGCTTATAATTAAAGTACAAACTATAGATTCAAGGGTAGTTCTAAGTGCATCTAAGTCCTTGTTAATACAGAGAATAAGAAAAAGAAAAGATTTTATCATCTGTAGGGGTGGGAATGATCTTTTGGCTTTCTCCACATGTTCTCAGACTCACAAAACAACATCTTCTGCACTTGAATTTACAAAAACACCCACAGGATTGAAACAAAAGATAAGATTAAATACTGATGAAGAGTGTGCCCTTTTATTTGGTAGGTTTTAAATATTTTTTTAGATTCTTCTATAAAAGGGATTTTAAAAGAGAGATTTCCTGCAAAGTTTCCAGTTCAGGAGTAGTTTTGATACTATTTTCCTCTGCCCTGTTTTTATTATGCTCTGCCTGGAATGAATTCACGTGTTCATATACAATAATAACTCATGATATTCAGAACATCCTTGCAGCCCCTTAAAAAAAGATTCCTAATAAATTACTCATTTGAAATGTCCTCCAGTAGGTATTTTATATAAGGATAAAAAAATAACATCCATTACAGAAAGCAAATGATGATTCAAATTATATACATTGAGTCCTGCAGGGCCAACTCCAAAGTTTGATCCAGCCTGATTTATCTATTTATTCCTGGGACTGTTTTTATTGCACTATTCTCTAAGAATGCTTTTCCTGGCACTTTGGAGTCCCACAGAATTAGGTGCAGGAGAACATGAGCTGTGCTCATGTTGCTTTGTGGTGAGTGCAGTAAAGTTGTCCTTACATGTCACAACATTTTTAAGCCACACACCCTCCTGCTAAACTTAATTACATGGATATTGCATTGTTTAGAATGAAATTATTTGGTAGTGGTCCATAATTTCAGTAAAATACACAGGTCCAAGGGATTTAGTAGACATTCACTATAATAATTTCCCATAGTTCCTTCCTCTCTCTATCATTACTTTATTCTCATAAATACAACTTACATCAGATGTTAAACACAACTTTTTAAAACTCTATTTATTCACTGTCATTCTTAGAAGCTTTTGTCCTTCTCAGCCACAGATGTGCTTATCAGAGTCATGTTTAATTGCAAATATTTACAAGGCAACAAATCCCCTTCTGTCTTCTAAACAAACCAATTTAAGGAAGAATTAGCTTTCCAACTGTGGTTTAAATTGTTTGGAATCATATAGTCCTGGCCATCAGAGAACCCTTCTGTAGAGCAATGTTCCCATGACCTTGTGCCACAAGGCCCTTTGCTATATCTTTAATAAATAACAAACCAGATGTTCTCTGGAGCCCTGACTGTCACTCCATGTGGGTTAACTGTGTTTACAAAATAAATAAGGTTATTAGCAGTTTGCATTTCATATCTCAGGCTTTATAACCAGCACAACTATTGAAATGGTCTCAGTTTGAATTCTTTAATGTAAAGTCTTTCCTTGTTCTGCTGGATACTATCGAATTTCTTTCTGTGCAGGGAAAACTAGTGGTTATAGATTCCTTGTAAAACTTGGAATCAGTTCCAGAATAAATCCGCATGAAGAATGCTCCCAAAACACAAAAAAACCTTCACAGAGAGTAATATGGCAAAATATTAACATTTGAAAGCAAGGTTTTGCCTTCTCATAGTCATATTTTTATGATAATTACTGTTAGAGGTTCACAAATTTCTTGAGAAAGGAATTACATTAGAGGAATCTTTTCTTTTTGAGGAAAAAGTCAGCACGTTTTTTATTTTGAATAACAGTTTGGGTTTTGCTTGGGATTTTTTGGAAAGCTTTAATTGGCAGATTGTTTAAAAATATTTGTCAGACAATTTAATAGTTCTTATCTAATATAAAAGCATATTAAAACAAAATGTAAAAAGTAAGCAGAAGAAAAATATTTTAATGTCTCATTTTGCAGTTGTGTTTTTGTGGAGGATGGTTTAGTCCTGACATTTCATGATTTCCATGGTCTTTTTGAAAAGAGTGTTATCAAGGACTGATATCAAACCTCAGTGTGTTTTTTAAGGAAGAATTATTGCTCTTCCCAACTCCTGATCAAGATTGGGCAGAGACAGGTCAGACTGAAATACAGGTGGGGCAGGAAGTGCCCATAAATGATATTAAGATGGAGAGGATGTGCCCAGGAAAGGATTATTGCCCTGTTTATTTTGGAGTTGCACATCTCCAGTCTGGTGTCTGTGGCTCTGGACGTGTGGAAGGAGCCTGAGAAAAGTGAACATACTGAAAATATGATTTCTTCCTTTTCTATAAATGTCCTTGGTTTTCCAGAGGGGACCTCCACCCCTATAGGAACAGCAAATGTCTTTGGATGTGTCAGACATCGAGGTGATTTGGGTAGCACTGTGATTCATCCATCAAGTGATTTGGGGGATCATTTGGGTATATTCCCTTTCACTGCTCCTAATTTAGAAACCATTTCCAAGCTGCTGGTGGCCTTAAAATGTCCTCACAGCTCACAAATCAGCTGGGAATAGCAGCCTCTCAAATATTTGCCATGTGCCACGTTAGAATGGGTTCACTTTCACTGACCACAATCCAAATGATAAAGCTGCAACATTTCAGGGTGATCCCATCTGTAAGATCCTGACTTTGCAGTCATTTGCCTGTATTTCAGAACAGCCCATAAACAGTTCTTTCCCTGCTGTGTTTTGTGCCACCATTTCAGAACAGTGACAGTGACACACTGTGAACAGACAGTCTGTGACACTCCAGCCACAGGCTGAACACTGTCATTAAACTTTATGTACGTGTGCAGTCAGTAAATGAAGTTTTATGGTAGATAAATCATGGGACATGATTTATCTGTGTTCTTTGAGCTGAGTCACTCTTACAACTCCAGAACTAAGGGAAATTAGGAACTGAGACCATTGTACCTGTGCCAGTGCAGGAACCACTCTAAGGGTTGTGAACGAGCTACACAATGAAATGTAATTTTCTGCAGCATAAGTTGTAGAGCTGGAAAGGTTTTGATGTCTGAAGAAATATATTTAAGGTGCGTCACTCGTATTTTTCATGGCTTGAGGATCTCTGTCTGTTTTTTCCTCCAGGATCCCAGGAGCAAGCACAAATTTAAGATCCACACCTATGGGAGCCCCACCTTTTGTGACCATTGTGGGTCACTCCTTTATGGGCTTCTGCACCAAGGGATGAAATGTGACAGTAAGTGAAGGTTTTCTGTTTTACCAAAAGAATGTTTGAGAGAGTAAGTGGGAACCCTGGGTAACAGCTTCTTACTTCGTTTCTGTGGAAAATACCATTTCAAATGTCAGCTATTTATAGTCCTGTTATATTTCAAGTGAATATTTCAGTACTATAATAATCTACTAATGAAAATCACCTCTGCTGCTGAGAACACGGCGTGTTCAGCTTGATGGGCCTGAAGAGCTTTTGCCATGGCAGTTTTGAGAAAGCCTCTTGAATACACTCTTAAAGACTGAAATTCAGTTCATTTTGTAGCCAAGGTCCAGCACTTTCCTTGTTTTAAATTTGTCTTGGAAGACTCATGCTAGAAAATCCTAATAATCGATTTAAACCTGACTCCCTTCATTGGTGGTGCTGACGTGAATGCTCTGTTTTCTTAGTCATATTCCCAGCAAGTCTTTATTCCCCTTTCACTTTTTTTCCCCCTTACATTTCATTAATGATATATTTAGGTTTCTGAAGTAGATTATTTTATCCTCTGTTTTAGTCACTGTCTGCAGAATGTATTGTAAGATGTAGCTGTGTCATTCAGTAAAAACCATGCAGCTGTAATCTGAGTCTTGCCAACAATTAAGCATTTAGTCTTTAACTTTCCCTTTCCTCTGTGCTTGCAGTTTAATCATAATTATTGGCTTCTCATGGGTGTCTGAACCATTTTTCTCTCCCCAGCCTGTGATATGAACGTTCATAAGCAATGTGTAATAAATGTCCCCAGCCTCTGTGGCATGGACCACACAGAGAAAAGGGGGAGGATTTATCTGAAGGCTGAAGTCACTGGTGACAAACTGGAAGTAACAGGTAAACAGCTCATTTTGCAATTTTTCAGGTTTTATAAATGTCTGATATTCACTATGAGTTCGTGTGCCTTGGTCACATCTTTGTGTATTAAAGCCACTGATGGAGTGTTTCCCCCCAGACTTGGGAGGATTTCATACAATGTGTCTTTAAATCAAGAAGTTCTACGAGCTGGTGTTCATAAAAATAAATAGAAAAAAGAAAGCTGTAGTAATAGCTTTTAAAACTCAGGAATATTAGTTAGAAAATCACTTGTATGTCCTTTTTTTCATGTAGAAAGCAGCCCAGTAGGATGTCTATCTATTGAGGAAGTCACCCATCATCTTTAGAACACAAGAGATACACTAAACTTTCATCAGCTGAGGAGTTGCTTCCTGTATTTCAGAGTATTGAATAAACAAAAAACAAATATTACTCCCAGTGAGTTATAAAATAAAAAAAAATTCATTTTTATATTCTGTAAGCTTAAGGTTACGAAGGTGAAGAGGAGGCAGAGAAAGGAAGGAAAGAGAGGGTGGCAGTTCATTTCCTTGGAAGTGTTTCTTCCAGGATTTATGAGTAATCTTTGGCTGTGCACACCCACACACCCCTGTGACCCAGCCTGAGTCTGAAATGGCAGAAAAAATGTCTGAGAATCCAGAACAGGAGACAAGGCCTTTGTCATTGCCTGCTTGGTGCTGCAAAATGGAATTAAATTCAAGGGCAAAGTTGGAGCAGGACACAGGAGGAGCTTTCTTAGACCATCTCAACTTCTGCCCTTGGTTTTCCTGGTGTTTCTTGGTGTTTCTTGGTGTTTCTTGGTGTTTCTTGGTGTTTCTTGGTGTTTCTTGCTTGTTGGCTCCCTGTGGGTGTTGAGTGTCATGTATTGCTTGAATGTGGCTCAGTTGGAAGGACAGAGCCTGTTAGACACCTAAAGGGTGTTTCTTCCACCTCTGCAGCTCTTTGGGGAGTGAATTCAGCCCAGACCTCACAGCCAGCACGAGGGAAATGAGCCCATCACACTGAATTTTCACAGCTCACAGGAGCAGCAAAGTCCCCTCCTGGCCCTGTATTCCTGTGTGGTTTTGTTCCCTCTGAATCCAAATACCTCCCTCTTCTCCTGTCACACTTGGGAATGCCTTGAACAGGAGAAGTTGGATAAAATTCTGCTAGAAAAGACCAGAACAGATCCCAAGTGGTGCTTAATTGTAGCTTAACTTTTCAAACAGCTTCCTGTCACCGTGGGAGGGGGAAATTTGTCCAAGGTACTGTCATTTGCAGAAGGTGGTTTCACTAACTACTGAGGCATTGCAGACATGGTGATGCAGCTTCTAAAAGCAATTGTACCACGGCACAGCATTAATTTGAAAATCATCCAAGTGACAAAATTTAATGTTTGCATTATTCTCTGCAGCAAGGTTCTTAAATATGGCTTAAACTTTCTGCCATAAAACACGTAATTTGACAAATAATATGTGTTTATTTTCTGATGATTCAGTGGGTTTATAATCCTTTTAGGGACAAAAACCTTTGTCACAAGTCTTTGTGGTACCAAGGCACTGTAAAACGATTACACAAACAAGGGTTCTTTTAGTTCACATTTTATTTCTAAAGGTCTTCTCTGAGATATGAATATGGTAAAATTGTTCCAGATATTCCTTAAGTTTTCTTCATAGGCTCTTTTTGGTGTGAGTGCACTTGGCAAATGCTGTTTCTATTGTGTTTATAAATAAAACATTTCCATCCTACAATTAAGTAAGTTTCTGGACAACAGGAAAAATGTTTACTATAACCTTGTTACGTATAAAACAATTGCAGTGCTGTTGTTGTGCTTGTGGCTTCCCAACATTTCCAAGCTTTCAGAAAATTTCTCGAAATAAAAATGACAGCTGTCCTGAAAGTAAGATGCATTTTTGGTTTTTAAATAAAAGATACTATACAGACTAAGCCCAAATGACATTTCAGGTGCCTTTTGTGCAGTGTAACTGAAAGGAAATTAGTGATTGTCTGTTAATTCATGGACATACATATGCAAACATTTTCTCCTGGAATGTCATTGCTTCTAAAATATTTATTGAGAAAAGCTTTGTTAGAATATACAGTTCCCAGAGAGTTGCCAGGCACAATATCACTGTATTTATAATATCACAATATCACTTTAGCTTTGGGAAAGGAGGTGATTTAAATGTCCAGGAGGTTTAGGAACAGCAGGAAAAATAACCAATGATTGACTGTTTGGTTTGAGCCTTTGTCTGAATCTTTTTCAAAGGAATTACTCTGTAGGTGTTGAACTCCTTCAGCTGAATTCCTTAATATCTCTGCTCTGCATCCTGTTTTGGTTGTTAATTAGTTCCTGCTGATCCTTTCCTAGCCAGCCTTGATTGCATGCAAAAAAAAATCCATTTAGTGCTGCTAAATGGAGACTTGGCATCCTGGAAACCTCTTCCATGGGCAACCCAGCCATCCTCTTCCATGGGCAACCCAGCCATCCCAGTGCCAGCCAGGGCACCTCCCAGGTGACAAGTGCTTGGTAGGGGACATGGTTTGGTACATCCCAGTTTGTCTTCCCCTCTGCAAAAGTGCTTGGAGGGTTTGGTGATGCTTTTGTTTCCAGAAAGCACCACACACTTAGTGTTTTCCTGGGGAAATATTGTAAATAAGGCTGGTTTTTTCCCCCCAGTGAATTCTAGGAAGGAGGAAAGGCAGGGCTCTGCCAGGGGGAGTTTGCCAGTGGCTCAGTCAGATTATCTAAAATCTCAAAATTGGAAGGTTTGGAGTTGAACTAATGGTGAGAATAGTTCAGTCCTGTGTATAAACCCACTTAATTCCAGTGAACTGGATCAGATCTCCAATCCAGGTGCACAAACATGGACATACAGGCTTTTCTGGGGGAATTGTAGAGACCTTGCAACACTTCTTCACAAATTAGTAGGAATTTTAGGTAGATACACTTTGCCCAAACTCACCACCTTCCCAGGGCTGCTCAACCTGCCCCTTTCAGGGCTCGTTTGTGTTGCAATTCTTAAACACCAGTGGTTTATTTTCAATGGTTGAGCTTCTTGCTTGAGAGTTGCATTGAATATTAAACATTTATTGCACTTGCAGTCGATCAGTGTGGTAGTTTTCTTTTTATAGAAAGCTCTTGAATTGCTTATTTCTGAAATCACTGAGTTCATAACCCTTTCATAGGTTGGATTGACGTGGAGGCTTTGCTTTTAGGCATAATAAAGCAGATTTGCTATTCTTAATCTCTGCTTTTTGCACCGAATTTTCTTCCTCCTGATGTGTGTTAAAAGTTTTTTCACTCTTCCATTTACCTCTTGACCCATCTTATAATTCAGGGCTCTTCTGAGTGAGTTTGTAGGTGGTTGAATCACAGTTTCGATTTTTTTTTCTTTAATTTTATTTTTGAATTGTTTTTATAGTGAATGAACAATAACCTTTGTGAGAAAAATAACTGATATATAAAAAGCTGCCACCTTATTGGGACCCTAAACTGTGCCCTGGGAGTGGCTGGGAGCTGGATGTGACAACAGCTGACAAGGAAGAACTGCCCTCCTGACACCAACCCCAATTTAGGGACAGGGTGGTGGTGAGTGGCTGGCAGCTACTGCACCCCACTCTTACATAAACCTGATTAAAATCCACATAGACACAGCCCAGAGTTTGCAGGAGGGGGGTTATGTCTGTTTTTCTAAGCTGCAAGAATATAGAAAATCTGGATTTGTTCCTCAGTGCTGCTTCTGTTATTTAAAAGGAGAGGAGAGCTGGCAGTGATCCCTGCAGAGGTTGGGGCACACAACAGGCTCTCCAACAATAATCTCCCCAGGAGTTCTGTGCTCCCCACTGTCCAAGTCCCAAATTATTTATGGATGTGTGGATGCTGAGCCACCTTATGGCCATGCATATTAATGTCCTGTCACACTGGCTGAGGACAACTGGGGCAGGAGCCTCTGCCCAGAGGAGCCTGGGAGACAAACTGCACAATTTTGGCACATTTCTAGATTCTCATAAAAATCATTCCCTTAGAAGATCTCATCACACACACACACATACTCTGATAATTTTATTTCTGATTGTCTAGGTCAGTATTATTGTCTTTTTTAGCATGAATTTCTGCAACTGATTTTACAAGGGAACACACAGGAATATTCAGGGTGTTTGACCAGCTTTTAGTACCAAGTGCCTATAAAGTGATCCCAAATAATTGCTTGCATGTGGGAGATATTTTCAATGTCTCAAAAAACACGAATCTCATGGTTTGCTTCACTAATATGTCTTTTGTGACATTCCCAGAATCTGCAGGCTTGCTGCAGTCATTACAGGGAAAGCTGTGCCTTCAGCAATGCCAGCCCTGCTAACAACAAAAAGCTTCCTTCCCATTTCAGTCATTCAATTTACTTTACCATGGAGAAATAGGCAATGGATGGCATTTAAAAAACCCAGTAATTTTTTACAAATGGCCATCTGCATGCATACAAAATATTAACTAGATCTTACACATTTATGTAAATGTATATACAGAAAAGAATTAGAAATGTAATAGCCTGAATCATTTTTCAGGCAGTTTGATCCATCTTGGGTTTGAGATTTATGTTTCATTAAGCAGCTGTCCTACCCAGTAGTGCATACATTTTGTGATGATAACTTTTATAAAGATAATCTTATTTTAGAGATAAGATAGAATTTCTCCTACGAGATTTCCAACTGAAACCAGAGAACCTGTTGCAGGCACGAGAACCTGGGAAACAGTGGTAGGGATGATGGTACATTTTTTGTTAGTAGGAGAGAATATCTTAATAAATACAGAGGATTAAAGTGTCCTGCAACACTGGTTCATTTTTTGTCTTGTTCTAGACAAGGAAATTAATCTTCTGTTGCTTGTACATCACCTGGGCAGTGCAGGTGCTCATTATGTTGCCATTTTTCAGGGTTCAGGCAATGGCAGCACTGGACTCATTTATTTATGAAAATAAATGTTATGTGGGCAGGGGAGTGGTTGTGGAAGAGAGAAAAGTTTGGTGTCTGAGAGCCCTTTTAGTGATGAAAACTGTAGAGAAACTGGGAATCGCCTGGAAAGCAGGATTTGTTTCAGAGCCAGTTGTACATGTGAGTCACAACCAGCTCCAGAAAGGAAGCACTCAGTGAGTTTTCATAAAATCTCATCATAAATCTTTAATGACAACTGAGCAGTTCTGGAGACAGGTTTGGATTTTGCATACAAGGAGTACAAATGCAAAAATTGGAAGAAAAGCTTTTTTTCAGTAATAGGTAAATCTTTTAAATTGTGGTTAAGGAAGTGAAGTGAAGTCCTGGGGAGAAAGTCCTTGGTTTTAATACAAGATCCTCTGGAAACTGGGCAAATCACTGGAATCTGTACCAGAAGCTTCTTCAGGAGGCAAAGAGAATTATGGACTAATTTACTGATGCCTTATTGTGTGAGGACAGGAACTTGGAGCTAATACTGGAGTTAACAGCAATCTTCCTTTTCCTTCATTTCTCTGCATATTGTGCCAGGCAAGACCACTGGAGACTTGAAATGCCTTCTAAAAGCAGCTTTTGGCATGTGGCTGAGAGATTTTTGCTCATCTAAGTTATCTGTAGGGAGTAAAAGATTGGCAAAAAAAATGGTTGCTGTGATTAGTAAACTGTTTTATTATCAACAGTTGGGAATTCAGGAAAAAGGTACCTGTGACTCACTCAAAAAGGAACTGAGTAAACTCATGCTGCTGATCATTCAGCTTTGTTCTGGGGACAGAAACATTTATTTTCTCATTCCCATGACTAATTTTGTCTGCTATAAATGCATAACTGCATATGTTTTGCAACTCTTGACCTGTGCAATCCCATGGAAAAAAGTTCCAGTTTTGTCACCCGCTCTCTGAATTCCTCAAAATTCTGCCTGAATTTCTTCTCCTTAGAGAAAATGTCAGTTGTTCTCTGGCAGCCCACTCTGTTTTATTTAGATTTTTATTTCAAGTATGAATACCTAAGAACCAGCTCTGTATTTGCTTGTGTCTTTATACTATTCCTGGAAAAGTGGGTGTCCCAGTTTCAGGCTTGGCTCCTGGGTGGATATTGCTGGTTTATAGGGAGCACATGATAGAAGAGCCATAGGACAGCCATCAAACAGTCTTCAATTTCTGCTGAATAGACATTTTTGATCTCTTCTTCATTAACAAGGAGGAAAATGGGATATTTTTGCCCTATTTCTGTTTTTAGAGGATCAAGGTTGGACTCGTTAAACTTCTGTCTTTCCCTCTGTGTGCTTTCTCAGGCCCCATTAAGAGTCCAGTCTGGACAAAATGTTAGGAAATTTAACTTACAGCAGCTGCTTTGCTTAGTAGAGAGATTATTGTCATCATTTATAGTTATGACAGAAAACTGACAATTAGTATTTCAAATTTGTGCCCAAGTTATGCTCCAAGTGATGCTGAACTGCCTCTCACTTCAACCTTCTCTAATTTAGAGCAGCATCTCTATCACAGTATTGAGTTTAATTAACTAATAATTATCAAGCAGTAAGAGATTTCTTGCTGTCATTACAGCCATAGCAGAATTCAGCCACAATAAGTTGACTTATATTCTTGGAGTTATTTTTCATTTAACTTTTTCACCCCCACACGAGAGCCTTTGGTGGGGAGGGGAAATCTCTTCTTCCTGTCAATCCTCTTAGAAAAACCTGCCCCATCCTGTTAAAAATAGGGCACCCTTAGGGATGGACCACTTAGCTGCTAATTCTTTACAAGCACTATTTAACACAAGTATCATCGTGCTGTTTCCTCAGGAAAAGAAGTGCTAAGTCAGTTGGAAAAAGATGTCTGAGGGTATTAATTATGGAGACAAAAGTACAAATGGGCCAGATATCTTACAACAAGGAATGAGATAATGACTTCATTAGCAGCCTGTTATTTAGTTCATGTTGCATCTTTCCTTCCCAGTTAATTTTTGAGCTTCTCTTTCTTGTGTTTAGAGGGGTTTTTTTTCCATTTTCTGTGTTTGCTGCAAAAGGAAGCAGCAATTCTGCACATGCTGCTGCTGCCAGTGCTCTTTTCCAAGCTCAGCAGGTTTATCCAGCTGGTCAGTGATGACTTTCTCCAGGGAATTCTCCAAGGATGTCTCTGCATCCACCCCCCAATTGCTCCAAATTCTGGTTGTTTTACATCGAGCCCGTCCAGGTAAAATTTAAACATAAAGGCTCAGTCCATGTTAAAATGAAGCAATTTTGTTGAAGGAGTTTCAGTGAAAAACTTGCCAGTGTGTATTTTTGGGCAGCTGCAGAACATGTGGAGAGTTCTGCTCCTCACTTAGTCAAACTAAAGTATAGAAAAAAAGAATCAAAAAGTGGATTGGAAGTAATAGCTCATGTGTCAAACCTGGCAGTGCAGTTACAAGAACCATGCACGAGAAGACTGAAAAAGAAAACCCAAAAAAAGCCAAAATAATCCCAAATATAGGATGAGAGAGAGCAGCTTGCATTGAAAGCTGTCACTTCATCCCTCACTCACTTTATGGTTCTTAGTCCCTTTGGGATTGTAAATACTCAGCTAAAATATGTTATTTAATCTCAGTGTTATTCCTTAGAAGTGTCTGAAGATCACTTTCAGTGTGTTACATTTTAATATTGGCTGGGTTTTTTTTTTTCCCATGGGTTGAAAACAAATGGTTTTCCAGCTGCCCACTGGGTGTGAAGACCCTCAGAGGGAAAATCAGAATAAATGAGAGTGGAGACAGTTCCTCTGGCCTGAAAAGTATAATTTCCCTGGTTTAAAGCCCTGTCAGTGTTATACAGGGATTGTGGAAAACTACAAATGAGATAGTTTGCAATAAAGATTCATGTTTCTCTTCTGATCTTTTAAAACACAGTGATTTTTTTTTCTGATGTAATTATTTGAGTAATACAACTAGTGAATAGAATTACATTTTATTCTAAAATTTTAGCCCATAAGCATTTTCTGTCTCTCATTTTAAAAACATAAATTTTAGAAACTTAATCAGTATCAACTGTTGGGTCAAGTTCATGTGATTCATTTCCAGCCATGATCTAATTTCATTCATTAATTTACATCAGAGTATCTGTTCTGCATGAGAATTATCATGACAAACAAACTAGTGTCTTCCAAATCAGTAACTCACATTCCTGCACATTAACTTCTTCCTACAGCTATTTTGGATAGTTAGATTTAGTATTTCTCCCTTCCAACTTGTGCTACCACCCCTAATAATCTCTCATTAAATAAACAGAGCAGGTTTGAAATTATGTTTTTTTTCTGGGAGTTTTTCACTGGTTGGTTTTTCCCCCCCCAAAAAAATAATTTCCATCTGCATCTTGCATCAAATGCCACAAAGAGCTCAGCAGTAAATTTGTGGTACCTGGGATTCATGTCCTTTGGAAGAACATGATCATTCTGAACAATAAATACTCCATTGAGCAAAGGGAAAGAGTCAGTTGGTTCCCTGAGCCTGAGACCACACGTGGTGTGTAGGAAATGGGACAGAACCACTCCATGGTTTATAGATCCCCTTCAGGGCTGTGTTACAATGGGGGTGTTGCCAACACCACCATCTTTCATTTCACTGTTGCCCAAAACCCCTCCTCTTCCCATTCTATATATAATAATAATATCTGTGTTGCTTGGATGCCTTTCAGCCTCCATGCTGGGAAACAACAGCTTGAAATCCTGGGAAGGTCTATAATTTTTTTTTTGTAATGTGAAAATGCCATTTAAATCTGGGGGAAAAGAAGAAGAGTGCCATGAGAAAACAGCAACTATTTGTTGCTGAACATCCTGACAACTTCTTTCTTATTTTTTGTTTTTCTTTAATGCTAATTGAATTTTAAAAGATTCCAAAGTCCAAATTTTTGTAGAAAATATTAAGAAATATTAAGTGTTGATTAACTAACATTGAGTTGATACTAACTGTTGATATTGAGAAATATTATTCCCTAAATTTCCTTTCAGATTTCTTCAGTTATGTAGATAAATGAAAGAAAAAAGTCCTGCTGAATGAAAGCAGGAGCTGAGGGCACTGTCAGTGCAGGTTAATCTCTCTAGTGACTCTCAAAGGCTGGATTTCTTTCATCCCCTAGGAACCAAGTCACCCCAAAGCTTCTTGCAGTTTTCCTTCCAGGAATAATTCTGATCTTAAACTGTGACTCTTACAAAGGAAATCCTGAATGAAAGCTGGTTTCTATCCAAAGCAAGCCCAAGTTTTGAGCTCCAAATTCCCATCCCAACGTGATCCCAGTTCAGGGGTTGGTTTGGGTGGGATGGGGTTTCACTACATGAGGAAAATTCACCTCGTATTTCCCAAGGTGCAGCAGAATAAAAACCTTCTGTGATGTGTAAATGTTACTCTACAAGAGGGAGGGCAGTGCTGTCTTTGCTCTTCCATTGGAATATTCCACTCCTTTGCACTTCAGAGCTGTTCTCTCTCCCTCTGGGAATCAGGAGCACCATGAGATGTATTAACTCACCTTGTGTCTTCTTTTGACACTGTAGATGTAGAAGCCACTTTAAAATTTTGGGGAAGTTGAAGTTCAACTTGTCTTCTCTGTGCTTTTCCTTTGGTTGCTGCCATGACATAATGTCACAAAGATTCCATCTGACAACTGATGAACTGTGAATCCCTGGGAATTTGGGGTTAGAAACCTTCCAAAGAGGGGCTGTATCAACTCATGGATCTTCTGAAATCTCTTGTGATCTGAATGTTGCCCTTACAGTATTTGGCTGATGGTCTTGTCATTGTGTGACCTAAGACTGATGAGGAAATAAAACCACAAAGAATTTGGACCTGCCTAGAAAAATTACAGTGATGGATTTGGATATTTAATCATTCCATTGCAGGAAAAGAGCTGCCTGGAAGCTGCATTCGGGTGTGAATCACTCTTCTCTCCTGACACACAATTCTGATAAATATCACTCAGTACAACCTTACTTTACAAGTAGTTTCTTCCATGCCAAGTCTGACAAGTGGGTTTCACATTTATTTATTTGTCAGCATCTTTCACTGACTCTGGTTTGACATGTTATTGCTTTCTTATGAGTGATGTATAATCCTGCACAAATGAGCTGTGTTTTATGTTGACAGTGAGAGAAGCAAAAAACCTCATTCCCATGGATCCAAATGGACTTTCAGACCCTTATGTGAAACTGAAGCTCATCCCAGACCCCAAGAATGAAAGCAAACAGAAAACCAAAACCATCCGTTCGACTCTGAATCCAGACTGGAACGAGTCCTTCACATTGTGAGTTTCAGATGTTTGGTGCAGGATTTCTGTGTGTATTGAGTGGTTTGGGAGTGAAAACTCCTCTGTTTGTCTCCTTGCAGTAAATTAAAACCTTCAGACAAAGATCGCCGGTTGTCCGTCGAGGTCTGGGACTGGGACCGAACAACCAGGAATGATTTCATGGGATCTCTCTCATTTGGGGTGTCAGAGCTTATGAAAATGCCAGCCAGTGGATGGTAAGAGTTTCTGAAAAGAGAGGAGGACAGAATATATCACCAAAAGTTTAAAATCAGTCTTTTTCTTTGGTATAATCTACTTTTTTTTGAGCTTTTCGCTGTGTTTCAGGTTATAAATTCACTGAAAGTGCAACTAAACCTAGGAAATAACAGGCTCTATGTGTATCAAAGCAGGGGAATAAAAGGATTGCTTTGCTTTGTGGTGTTCATGAAACTTCTGCTGGAGCCAGGAGCTGCTGCAAACTCAGTTCTGTGTACACAGTCTTGTGATACAAATTTTATTTTTATCTCAAATGTGATGTATTCATTACTAAGTGTATCATGTTATATATAGCTCTGCAAATTCAAAGTACATGGAAACTGACTTCATAAAATGCCATCTCATTACCTACCAAGCAAGGGGTAGAACTCACCAGATCTCCTCAAAAAGGCCATTTCTTCAAAGACAATTATTTAGGGCTGTGGAAGCACTAGAGACAAAGTTTCCTCAGTGTTGATACCTTCCATCATATCACAGGATGGGTGGGAAGAATCTCCTTGGCCATTAAACTGCCTTGCCAGATAGTTTGGGATTAAAGATTTGATTTCAGGTTAAATATATTCTATTTTTGAGTTTGCTTTAGGTCTTCGAGATCAGTTCTTTACAGATCTGTGACACCCATACAAACCACTCACAAAAAAATCATATAATCACACTAAATCTTTTAAATCTAAAAGGAATAAAACTGTAAAGTCACCATTTTTCCTCACATGTTCCACAGGTACAAGCTGCTGAATCAAGAAGAAGGTGAATATTACAATGTTCCAATTCCAGATGCTGATGAAGATGGAAATGCAGAGCTCAGGCAGAAGTTTGAGGTGAGGGTTAAAAGCAGGTGGGGGCAACTGTATATTGCATTTATTTTTCACTTTATTATAAAAAAGAAAGCCTGTTAAAAGATACATATGGTTGAGTGCTACTGCTTCTGTTCCTGTGACAGCACTGTGTGACTTTGGTTTTCTTGAAGATTGGACCAACTGGTTTAATTCAGTGGTGGCATCATTTTTCTGACAGTTCAGCTTCTCTGCTATGACACTTAGAAGTTGGTATTTTAAAATATGTTATGTCAAGTATGTGTAATAATCTCAATGTCTTTTAATACTTGCTGTAAAATCTGCCAGCCATTATCACTGGTATCTGCATGATTTGACACATGAAATTCTCAGAAACAACAGTGTTTTAATACCTGGAATGTTTCACACTCCGAGTTGGGGTGTTTTAACAAAATACTTGCAATGTTAATTACTGATAATTTAGAGTTTTAGAAGGTTTTCACCTGCAAGTCTGATCTCTGTAGTGTGGGTGAGGATGTTTTTAAGGGTCAGAGTATTGCTGGTTAAGTACAGAAGAGAAACCCTGGAGAAAAGTGACATTTTCCAGGGTTTCCTGCCTTCTGTGGTGCCAACTGGAGGGGTTGGTAGCCACAGGCATGGTCTTAATGCTCACACTGAGCCACCAACTCAGCCTCTTCTCACAACTACAACTGAGATTTCAACAAAATTTTTGGTGGCCACTGAGCCCAGGCCCAGGACAGGGACAGGCTGGGGAGGGAGAGGGTTTGCTGGTGGCTGCACTGGGTTCAGCTCCTCTCCCTCCACTGCTCCTCCAGCTGCACACACAGCAATGAATGTGAAATATTCCCATCTGCTGCTTTCCCTTTTCTGGTTGGACATTTACAGCCTCAGCCAAGCTGTTTATCCAGCACGTAATTAATGGACCTGTTGTGCATAAACAAACACTCCTGTTCCTTTCAACCTCAAATGGCAATTTTTTGTTCACCATCAGGCAGAATTCTCCATTGTTATTATAAAAGATGGGTTAACCCAAGCAAGGGAGGAAAAACAGCACATGTGCAACTTTCAAGAAAGAAAAACAAAAGGTGCATCAATGTCTTCTGAACACATTTGGATCAGCTCCCATACTCTTGTCTGCAGCATGAACTATGATTTTTGTTATACATTTGACAAGTATTTGAATTTCCATTCCATTTTCCTTTCTTTACAATTGTGATCTGACCAGTGTGATTTTATTTTGCTGGACTAAGTCATTTGCTAGTCAAGATAATTTTTAATTTTTATCCTCCCTAGAAAGAATAGCTTCAAAAGTAATTCTATAATTCCATGTCTCTGTGCATCAAACAGTGCCTGGAATTGGGTGGATATTTAAATGTTGGTGATATAAGTGTAGAAATCTACCTGGTTTTCCTCAGGTCAGAGACAGCACGAAGACAAGTCACTAAAATTATCCACTTAAAATATCAGATATTATATACAGTGTGTTTGCATGTTGAATTTACAGCCTCTTGGGATTTTTTTTTTAATCCTACTGTAAATACATTGGTTGCAGAAGGAACACTCAGGGTTTATCTGTGTCCTGAAGTGGAGTAGAAATCCTCAGAGGTTGTATCATGTAAAACCACTGGACCTGGTCCCAGAAACAGCAGCTTCACATGGGGCAGCTCTGCCTCCAAAATAATTAGTCTGTCTCAAAGTCTAATTAGTTCAGCCTCAGCACTGTGTGTTTGAGGCTCTCCCTGTTCTGGGAGTAGCTTGGTTTTTGCCATTTGAGTGACTGAATTAATCAAGGGAAGGGAATAGGTCTGCAGTGAACACACTGTCTCCTGGAATGGAATTTCCCAGGTTGCACAAAGAACAGTTTTAAACCTTAGTGATGATAAATGAGAGTATTGGTAGCTGAACAAACCCTGTAATTATAAGGAGACCAAGGCTGGGATAATACAGCGTTACATGGCAAAAGGATTTAGGTTCATCCATTTACTGTCTTTTAAAATTTGCCACTGTGAGGAGGAGCAGCTCCTCCAGGTAATATTCTTACTTGGTTTCAAGGGCCATCATTCTAAAAATTAACAGCACAGGTGTCTGAATGGTGCTATTTAACTCATTAGCTATTCTGGTGTGGCACAAAAGTGGTGCTGACTCTGATCATTTTTTATCTTACTTCTGTTATCATTTATATCCTGGCTTACATAGGCACTTTATTTTAGGTACCAAGTAGATAGCACTGAGAAAGATGCTGCTATTTGAGATTTCATTACATCATCTAAATAAATATTTCCTCTGTTCTAAAATCAGAGTTGAAACCTTACAGGAGGAAGATCTTGACTGCCATTTTCCTGGGGGAGGGAATTTGTCAGGAAGACTAAGAATAGAGATAGACCAAGAGTCACTCTGGGCCATCTTCTCATTTATCAGTTCTAGAAGGAGTGACTCCAGTGCTTCCTAATCAAGTCTGCAGTTGTGCCTGGTTTATTTTTCAATATATGACCTTGTGGTTGACAGCCAAACTACTCTGATTTAACTTGGAGTACAAAATTACAACAATTTCTACAAAAATATTGCATTACTAACAGAAAATGCTAAAAATGAATAATGGTGGCCTTCAGACTAAAGGGCTGTATCCAAAGCCTGAGCTACACAAGTGTAGAGAAACTTTAGGATGAGAATTTCATTGCTCTAATATAAAGAAAGAATATTTTCATCTTATAAGAGAGCAGATCTGGAACCAGTAGGTGTGGAATTTCTGAAACCAATTTCTGATGTTAAAAGAGTCTAAGACATTCTTAAAATGGACTTTGTCTCTTTGGCTAAAGTTTAGAAATGTTGTTGGTAGAACCTCCAAGAGCACTTAGGAACTACCTCCCATTTAAATCAGAATTTAAAAAATATCTGCCTGCATCTATATTACAACAGACAGCTTTGAGATTTGGCCTCAAGCTTTCATTGGTTTCAAACTCTTCACATAATCCCATCACAACCTTCTTAATATCACTTCAACCATCCAGACTTCTTATTTAAATATGATTATTAGCCACTCAAACCTCCTGGATGTGCTGCTTTGCTTATTGGGCCTTCTGACATGGTTTCTTTAAGTTATTTATTCAATGCAAATCTACCATAAAATAGCTCTACAAGATTATGAATAAGTAAATAATAGTAGATTTAAATGTTTCCTTCACTTACAGTTGTAACTGAACAGTAAAAACTATTTCTCTTGAGAAGTTTCCTTGTGGCTCATTCAGCCACATCTGAACCAGCTGAAAAATTAACACCCAGCTTCTTCCCAGTATGGGTCCTGTCCAAAAAATGAGGCCAAGTTTGGAAAAGAAAGAGTTGAGGAGGATGGTGCTTTTTTTGCCTTTTAGATTTTATTGCAAATTTTCTTATTATTTGTGATGAACCATCTATACAAACTTGTGCATTATAGAGAAATTGAGGTATGTTATGCAGAGGTGCAGTGCATCTTTTTCTTTGCAACAAATTTTATTCCATCTACATATTTTCTGGATCTCACCTCTCACTAAAACTTACAAATCCATTATCTGCTCATTTAGCAGTGTGATCAAATCTGTCCTCAGTGATTTATCCATGATACATCATTATTAATATTTAGAGATAAAAATATACTCCTGTAGGAAGTGGAGGCAGCATAAAATCTGTCACTATTTTTCAGCTGGTTTTAACCTCGGATTGTGAATTTTCTCTCTGGAATGATATTATTTGTGGCCATCTCAAAACCAAACTCTTCTCAACAGGCATATTCAGAATAATTGTAGCTGCTCCATAATTGTCCATGCTGAGGTTGCCATGGGAACTTCCAACAGTCCCAGGTGGCTCCATGGACCCAAACTAGGAAATCTGGTAACTGCAGCATCTACTCTTTGTTATATACTTATTTTCTCCCCACAGTATTTTATAGGCAAAGAAAAAAGCAGAATATTGAAAGAATGCCACCTTATGGTATTGTTTTCTATCTGATTGGGATTTGAGCAGTAAGATGCATTTGCCATTTAGGGCATCATTCCTTTTTTTCTGTATTTTGGGGAAAAAGAAATGTGAATATTCTAAAACTTCTGTTGTAGGAAGTTATTTCACTTTGCTCAGGCCCTTTTTCCTGCTTAGTAAAGCACTTCTTGATGCTTAAATATCACCTTAGAATAATAATAGAATAACACTGGTTTAAAAGGAGGCTGGTGAATTATTCTCTCTGTCCCCTCTTTCCACATCACCAGCACGGGAAATGTTAGTAAAAATAAAGCAGCTGTTATGATCCATTTAAATGACTTTTTTAATTAAACAAAGACCAGAGCAGCTCTAATCCTTACACGTGGAGACATTTTCCAAGCACAGGGTGATGGGAGCAATGGGAGCCACTACACCCACCTTTGGTAATTGGAGTGATCATGGATGGTCATGGAATGTTCATTTTAAAGCACATGGAGAAAAGACATGCAATGCTCCTCCTGGTGCACACTCTTCCCAGGACAGACACCTTTTGTGCTGATTATTCCTCCAGTGTGGCTCTCTGGGGGGGGTTCAGAGGAACAAAATTGTTCCCTTCATTTTTGAGAGTCCCCACCGTGTGTGGGATTGTCGTGGTGGTCCCTGGGAGATGCTTCCCTGGGGACACACATCCACATCCCCCAGCTTTTGGTCCCATTTCAGCTGCTCTGACCCATGGAATTGCTGCAGGAGGATCTCCAAAAGCTGGAGCTGTAGTTTCCTTCTGCAGCTGGAGCATAAGGACAGGGGACAGAGGTGGGAGCAGGGAGGATTTGGGATGTGAGCACTGGAAGTGTACAGTCAGTGGTGACATTTTGGTGACATCTCAGTGCTTCTAAACATAACTTTGATGATGATCCTAAAGAAAATGTCGTGTAAAATGCCTTATCATTTTAAATACAAGAACAGGGAGGATGTGGAGCTTGGCCACCAGGCTCAGTTATAAATACCTGGAACCTCTCCAGTGAGGCAGGAGCTGTAGATATTTCTGTTCCTGAGCTCCTCCAGGATGCAGGGCAGTGCTTTGTTTGACCAAATTTGTGTGCTAATCCTTGTGCAGGTGTGAATTTACACACAGGACCCTCTCCCTGTCTGTATTTGTGCATTCAGGGCTCATGTGGATTTACCCCATCTGGCATCTCTTTGTGGCAGCACAACAGGACCTGAAAATGTCCCCAGATTTCAAGGCACAGTTAAAACTTTCTGATGAGTTTTGTTCTGTTATAGTCTAGTGCTAAAGAAACCTCTTTCCTTTATTTATCCTTTCCTTTCTGACCATCCTTTCAGGTTGTTTCACTGCAGGTCCTGCATTTCTTAGATCTTCAACACTCCCTTTAGTTTTATTCTTTAAAGCAGTTTCTGGCTGCCTTATTAGAAAGGAGAAGGCCAGGACTGTCTTGATTAATCTGGCATTTTTCTGATAGTCACAACAATTTTAGGTCAAAAGGACATTTTCTTTCTTTCCTTTAATCAGTGGCCAGAACATCCTAGAGCTGTTTTAATTCTGAGCTGGAGGCTGGGTGGAAATGTTGCAGTTGCACAGCAGGGCCATAGCAGAAGACTCCAGGGACTGTTTCAGTAGCTTCTCAAAAACCCAATGACTTTTCTAATTAAATCTACTTTCATTCAAAAAAAACCCAAACAAACAAAAAACCCAAACTGTAGAGGAGCTTAGGAGTGTGTTAATTTGTGAGTTAAGTTCTCCAGGTCTCTGTGTAAAGTATTACAAGGATTGTGAAGGAAACATTTCTTTTAAGTCTTGGAAGGATGTGGTGGTTTTGCCCCAAAGCTGTTACGCTGCAGTTACTTTACTCTTTTTTTTTTAATAAATAAAAGATATGATCTCTTCCAGCCAATCCATTTTGAAGCAATAACTGTAACTCCAGGCAGGTCACAGAAGGTGACGTGGAAAAGAGAAATAACATTGCTGACACTTCAAGTTGTAAACGACAAGATTAAATTTTCAGGAAACAGACACTAAGCTACACTGAAATCATGACCAGCCAAAATATCACTGGCACATCAATCCACACTCATTATGCATATAGAGATATAAAAAGAAGATCTGCTTTTTTTGGCCATGGCACTCATTGCTATTTTTAAATTGTGCATATTTAATCATTAGAGAATAGTTTGCAGCATTGTAGAGATGCTGTTAGATGCCTCCATCTGTTCTGTACTATAGTTTGGCATGGGGAATTCCCATATGCAGTTATCTGGAGGTTTCCCATCCACTCACCATAGCTCAAACTAGAAAACTTGACATTTCTTAACTAGATGGCATAAATCTCTGGTCTCAGTTCACATCAGCTCCTGATTTCCATAAGGCTTTTTTCAATCAGCGGGTCGTGATTTAAGGTGAATACGTGTAAAAATCACATTGATAGCAGGGATTTCTTTATCCCACATGTAAAGGTGAAATGTTTATCTCGAAACAAGGCCAAAAAAAAAGCCAAAATTCCTTTCAGAGCTCCTTAGCTGGTGAAGGCCAGAGCTGGACATGCAGTGCAGGGTCTGATGAGCAATGTCCATGCAGGAAGTGTGTGTGGACAAGGCTGAGGTTCCACCAAGGAGCTGTTGTGCAGGATCTGTCCCTGGCTGTGCTTGTACCCTGGCAGGGGAATTAACACCAGTTTATTTGCTGTGGTTTTCTGTGCTGAACAGATGTGTCCATTCCTGTATCCCCAGTGCTGTGTTTGTTTCCTTGTGCTGCTGACTGTGGTTGCTCTGCTCTGCCAGCCCTTACTAACCACACAGTGTTTCTCCCTTTCCTGTCTCTTCCAGGACTGTCATGTAAATATCCACTTCTTCAAGGTAGTTTTTTCTCCTTGGTGTTCTCCTACACCTTTCTCTTCACACAACCCCTCTTTACTTGAAATTTATTAAATTCAGTTTCATCCTCACCATGTTTTAAGGATGCACTTGGTTTTTTCCCAGTTTAAGCTTCTCTAATCAATGAAAAAAAACCCTAAAGTTTGAATTTCCCTAATTTGTCACAAAGTACTCCCCAGATTAGAATTTTACTACCAAAAAGAAGTCATCAAGCATGAGCAGATGCAGTATGCCTTTCTTTTTGAAGGAATTAGTTAAAGGAATGCCACCTTCTCATGCAAAATGGAAAATAGTGCATCTTTAATTTGAAAGACATTCATGGAACTGTAAATAACTTCCACAGATCAAATAATGCTCGTGGTCACTGTATATTTAAATAGATAAATGGACATCCTATAGCATGCATGTTTTATGATATAACAGACTACATCTATTGCTGTATGGTAGTTGGAGTGTGCTATATCATAAGAGATATTACCCATGTGCACAGATGCTCTGAAATACCAACTCACCTGTTTACTTCCCATTTTGCTTCTTTCTCTAATCACCCCATCACTCAGTTACTGCCATAAAAGTTACATCTCAGCATTGAGAACACACGTATGTGGGCTTTATATTTGCATGTATCTCTAACAAATTATCTTGCTTTATTAGGGCAGAGGTCACTGGCACAAAGCACACTTTTAGTTTAATACATTGCTGAAGTTACATTTTAAATTAAAATGTGAAGCTCCTGTGCTGTAAACTGGTTTGAGAATCTAAGATAATTGAAGCCATTGTCATCTTCAAGTAGTATTTTTACAATTGAAGTTGGCCTAGAGCAGTTTACATGTTGCAACTCAAAGCTTCAAATATTTAATTTAAAAAACGAATGTTATTTTTGAAGAGTTGTCTGTATTATTAATGCATGATTTTAACAAATGTCCTAATACTGAACCAGAAAAATCAAAAAATAGACCATTTGTCATTGCCAAATGTTTCCTAATGCAATAATCATGTCATGCAATCAGTAACACTTTTTCTTAACCTTCATTCTTTATCTGATATCTTTATCTCAGAAAAGCCTGTACAGAAGAGGACTGTCCTTCCTCAATCCTTTTCAACTTTTTATATTTAAAAATAAAATCACATGGGGGTTTCATTGATGAAACTTGTTTCATGCTGGGAAGTCAGAAGTTTCTCTGTTTAAATGTATTTTTAAATGAAAAAATGCATCTGGGATAAATCTGAAGTTTTGTCACTTCATTGTAAAATCCAGGCCTTGAAGTGCACTGATATAAACTGACAAAAGTCCTTGGTCCATTCGTGTTTCCACCACGGGAGAGCACCCAAAAATGGGCTGAGGACTTTCCTACAGCTGCAAAAATTCCTGTTTAGTGCTGGTGAATTATAATTCTGGCTCTCTGTGTGGACACTCAAGAATTCAGTTTTTTTGGTGGAAAAAAAAGCTTCCTTGAGTTGCAGGAGCAGATGAAGGAGGAAGGATGTGTTCCTGAGGATAACACAGCAATCCTGAGCTAGAAACCAGTAAAATGCACAAAAAATGGCTTTATAATATCATAGCAAATGTGGGACTGCTGTGAGCAAGGTCAGGCAGCAGGAAAACTTCTTTGTGGAATAATCAGATCCTGGGACAGATCACACATTTATCCTGCTTTTGGTCCACTGCAAAGTGTGTTTTTAAATAGATTATTTCTCAGCATCGTGCAGAAAACACCTTCATCGTTGTGTATGTGTGTGTTTGTGTGTGATAAATCATTTCATAATTAATCACGTTAAGATTTGGATAGAGAACCCCAAGGGTTTAAAATCAGCCCTGCTCTATAACTTGGCTGGGCTGGGGGGATTTGCTCTAAGACCAGGGAGAACTGAAGTCCTTAAAATCATTTTAGAACAGAATTTTATTACTTTTTGCACATATTGAAATGAGTTTTATGCTTAAAAGCAAATGCCACACTCTGTGTTTTTTTAGTATTGAAAACTAGCAGCAATTTGCATAATTAAAAAATGAGGGAGAATGTATAAAAGCAATTCTTTTTCTGCCACTCAGGGATTTGTGTCATAGCTTCCTATTTGCTGTTTGGGGGTTTTATTACCACTACCACAGGATATTTGTGCAAGAATTCCTGAATATTATTCCTAGGCAGCCTCTTTAATTACATCTCATCTCGTTAGGCACCGCTCTGTTCAGGGCAGAGCAGGTTTGGCAATAAAGGCACAAACCAAAGTGGACTCAGGTGGCCACAGCATTATTGAAGAGATTAAACATGTTGACAGTGCCAAGTGAGGAACTGGAAACTCTTCCCACTCTGGATTTCATGGCTCACAGACAGACATCCCTTGTCCAGGGCAATATCCCTGGGAATTCCTGTCTTAGGATAACTATATCCCTTTTTCAGTGCCTGTTTCAATGTTTTCAATGACTGTTTTTCAGAGTCATTTGACTTCCTCGTCCACATTTTCTAGGGGAAATGGGTGATTTAATTTTTTGCCCAGCAAATTTGGGAGTTTTTTGGAAATCGTGTATTCAAGTACTTCACCTGCTGTTAACTTCTATCCAGCAACACACAAAAAAGTTTAAAAAAAAATAAAATTGAATAGGGAACGTGATTATAAACCCCCCAAAAAGGTCTGTTGGGATGCCCCATGGTATATTAAACTGTTGCCTTGTCCTTTCAGATTCTTTTTTTTCCTTTATCCTAAGTAAACATCCAATTAACAATGTTGAGCTTGAGAAAATAATTTCTCCTCCGTGAGAAACCACAAGAGGTCAGCAAAGAACAGAGAAAAGCTCGCAGAGCCGAGCTGGCTCCAGCAAAAGGCCTGAAAAGAAGGAAATCGTCCACATTTTGTATGTAGATATTTAGAAAGATATAAAACCAGTAAATTAAACGTCTATTTTGATAAAATTCATTGTTTCATGCAAAAGCTTTAAATAAATTTACTGCTACTAACCAAAGGGGTAAATATGACACAAGTTTAAAAGGAGGAGGAGAGGAAATGAGAGGAAAAGTCAAGTAAAGACATAAAATATTCAACTCCCAGGTAGAGTTTTATTGCTCTTCTCATTTATATTTTTATGAAATATCCCATTTGCCTTCATGCCTTCTTACTTATGGCAGGAATGATAGGAATTTTTTCCTAGCTATATTTTCAGTAACTATTTTAGCTACTGAAGCAAAAATGCATTTCCATTTTTATACATTGCATTTTTTACTAATTCCATCATAGTTCACCAATGTGATATGGCCATCAGGAGAATAAATCTAAGAGTGCAGATAAGCAGCTTTCTGCTTATTTGCATCTCCTCTGTGTTCTCCTTGCTGCAGACAAGTCTTGTTGAAAACCACATGTAAATCTTGTGAATCCCTGCTGGGGTCCCTGGTGCTGCATCTCCCTGGTGAGGGTCTTGTGTATCACAGTGTCTTGTGTGGGCATCTCCAGTCTCCTGCAGTCTGATCCAAGCATTCTCCTTTTTATATAGATAAATATGTGCATATACATTCATTTCTCTAATTTAGTTCATTGGTGAATTTGTTCAAGAAGGGAACAAATAAGAATGGCTGAGACTGCACTGTAAGATGGAAAATGAGCATTTGTTACACCAAGGAAAGAAATACAAGAGCCAGAGACTGTGTCAATGTTCTGTTTCCCTGGAAATTTAGTGCAAAAGCATCTCCCAAGGTATCTCAGAACAGGTTTAGTAGGAAAAAATGGCCAAGGAAGTTCCTTCCCTCGGGTGACTTGAACAGCAAAGGCACAAGCTCGGGTGGGACCAAGATATAACAGCAGTTCCATCCCCTCTCCAGTCAGAGCTCCTGGGCTGCTCAATCAGCTGGAATTTAGGCTCTAACTTTCTCATTTCTGTGTTGTTTCCATGACTACAAAACCCTCTGCTAATGATTTATAAACTGGCATTAGGTTGTTGTATTAAGATTAAACCTCAGTGTGGTGAAGTATCAGATCTTGTTGGGGCTTAGAAATGGACTCTTCTCATTTCAGATTCTCAGCATCCTGATAATTAAGTTGTATAAACCAGGAAATTGGTACTCTATCATGGCATCTATAATTACATGGAATTGGAAATGCAATAATGTAAGAAACAAGGTGCCACAATGACAGAGAACATTTCACTGAATGGGAGGGGTTTTCCTCCAAATTTTGACTTGAAATTCATTGGATTTTTTTACTTTATTAAAGGCTCGCTAATGGCTCAACCTATTGATCAAAATCCCCACTGAGTGCACATGACTGGAAAACTGAACGGGTCCTCCCTTGAGGCTTGGAGAAATTATCATTTCAGTGATTTCATCCTTAGTATGAGCTTTGCTGGTTCTGACAGTGACATATTCTATGGTTTGTCTGAGATCTGAGCTGCTCTGATGCTTCTTGTGAAGGGTCCAGGTAGAGACAGCAGAACTGAGCATTAATTTCACATTCCTGCTGGGCTGGAACAGTGGAACTGGAACATTAATGTTCAGGTTGTTCCTTCCTCACTTCTCACCATCCATTTTATCATTTCTAGAAGTGATTTTCTGCTCTGCAACGGCTTTGGGTTAATTTAAGAATTAGGAGCAGAAATATTGGGTCAGGGTGGGGTAGGATGCGGTGACTGGTTCCATCACCCAGTGACATTGGAATAGGATGTTGGGGTCCAGCAAAGAACTAGTGAGGACTTTCTGCAGTCTGAGAAGCAGGGATTTTGTTAGAATTGTGGGGTTAAATCATGGCAAGGGGACATTCCTGCTCCACAGATCTCAATTTTTGGGACCTGAAATAGGTTGCCCAGAGAAGCTGTGGCTGCCCCTTCCCTGGAAGTGTCCAAGGCCAGGTTGGACGGGGCTCAGAGCAACCTGGTCTGGCGGAAGGTGTCCCTGCCCATGGCAGGGGGTGGCATGTGGGGAGTTCTAAGGTTCCTTCCAGCCCAAACCATGCCCAGATAAAGGCTGTGCAGTCACTCCTTGGACTGCTGACCCTTGTGCAACCCAAGCTGTGAGGTTTTGTTGTTCCAGAGTGGTGGGGGGTGGGTGGAAGCTGCTCCAAAGATGGGGAGGTAACGCTGGTATCCACGTGGAGCAGAGCTGGGAGTCTCCAGGAGACTCATCTGCTGGGAGCAAAGCTCTGGATTTCCCTTCCTGGAGGGTGTCAGTGGGGCCAACACGTGGACTGTGTGTATGTACCTCCAAATGTGTGGTGGGAATTCAACACTGTTGTTAAATAGTTTTTCATTTATCACTTTCTCCCCTTGCAAATTTGGTCCCAGAGCAGCATCTGGGAACTCACTAAGACAGAGTTGCCCTGACAACCAAGAAATACATCCTTTAGTGAGCAGCACACAAAGCCTTGTGTTGGCCTCAGTATCTTTTCATGGGAGAGGGTGTGGGTGTCTCCCTTCTGAAGCTGTGCTTGGGGATGGGGTGGCTGCAAATTGGGACAGGTTTGGATCCTTTTGGTCATTTTCCATATGGGAACAAAGCCAGTCTTACCAAGCTGAGTGTTGGAAACAGCAACAGAGTAGTAGAAATGAGCAATGAAAGGTGTTAAAAGCCCCAACGTCATGCAAGGTAACTCATTATCCTAGAGAGGCTGAGAGTAGGAAAGGGAATTGTGTGTATTCTTTTAAATTCTTCACAGATTTTGTTCATTTTTTGGCTAATGTGGGAGATGACCAATTCAGTCTTTTGGTCTGTAATTCTTAGGCTTCTGTACTATAAATATAACCTGAGGGCAGAAGAGCCAATGATCAGATTTATTGTTTTGTCCTGTTAGATTGTCTTCACAGTGAAAAATCAGAAAGAAAGTTTTGGAAAGACTCAACGAGAATATTTAGTGTGATTAAAAAGTCAGTGCAATAATGAGTTGCTATTCCCTAAATCACTTCTCTTTCTTCTTTGTATCACACTTCTCATTAGGTTTTAGAGAAGACTTTTTTTCATATTTAATTAAAAGTACAATTGTTACTCTTAGATTTAAAATGAATTGAAAGCATTTTGACTGCAAAAGATGAGATATCTTTTCCAAAAAGCACATACCAAATTCCAAGAGATTCTCCAGTGTAACACCCTGTAATTTCTGTAACACTCTGTGGAGAAGTGAATTTGGGCTGAATATGTAAGTTATGTCTCACCTGTGGTTTCAGGGTAAAAGAACTGGCCGAGATAAGGTGAGTCCAAACCAGAGGAAGTAAGATGATGTGCATGACTTGTTTTCTTTTTAGATTAACTTTTCTGCTCCCAGTGCAGACTAATTTATCTTTAACATTCCTTTTTCCTGGTTGGTTTGCTGCAAGCTGGCTTCGTTGTAACAATACTGTGGTTTTGTCCAAGGTGATAAGCCAAGGTGTTGCAATGTAAATTGAAAATTAATCCAGGGCCTGGGATGCCATCTACAATTTCAGCAAGTTTTAATATCCATAAAAAAAAAAAGGAGGATTCAAGTAGGATTCAATTTTAGTCGTAGTGGGAAAGGCAAAATCTCATTGCTCTTTTCCAATCAGATTTATGAATCATTTGAGTTTATGTCCCTTCTGTAGCTGCAAAACTGGTTTTGCTCTGGCAATCTGGAAGAGCGTGTTGGCTGCATGGCATTTTCTCTCCGTGGTAATCAAGGTGTTTCAGATGTAAAACCCATGGTGGAGCTCAGTGAAATGTGTTGAAATTCCCACTATATTTTCACCCTGAGCCAAAAAGCAGGAAAAGGAATTGACATTCTAAGTGTGACAAACTATTTTGCTTGCTCCTGAACAACTGGTGGGTGGCCGAGCTGAAGGGAAATAAGGACCTTTGATAAGGTTCTGATCATTTAATAAAATCATTAGGCCATTCCACTTTGGGTCGTGTGCTTTCATTGGGTCAACCTGGTTTTTCTCCAGCATTCCCTGGCCATGTTCCTACATTTTCTTACACGTGGTTTGCAGCAGGGTTCTCTCTTTACACCTACCAGGGTCTGTCTAATGCACTGAGGCAGCTCAGTGTGATGACCAGGATTGTCACCTTCCCACTGGCACAGGTGACAGTCCAGAAGTTCCTGCCTGTGTTGTCCTTCTACCTGGACCTTGTAGCACAGAGCCCACCTGGCCAAACAGGAGGAACCCCATGTTCTCCTTAAAAACCTACCATATGGAAAAAGAAATTGGTAAATTGAGAGTGACATCTAATTTTTAAAAAAAAAAAAGATAAAAACTGGAAGTGAGAGGAGCATGTCTTTGCTGCTCATTGAATCCAAGTGTTGCCTTGCAAAGATACAGAGAGGCCTTGGCTGGATTCTTGGATATTATTTTAAGATCCTGACAATTCCATCCCACCCGTGTTCACCCGGAACGAGTGCAGTGCCTCCAGATCAGGAGCCAGCACCAGGCACAGGAGCCTGCTAGTGAACCTGCCATGCTTTCCTTTGGAAAAAGTGCTGGAAAGCCCCAGATCCTGGGACTGCAGCACTGCAGAGAGTGCTCCCTGACTGCATAGCAGCTTTGTACCTGAAAAATCAAATGCCCTTGGAATAAAATTTGATTTGTCGTTTCAAATTATGCGTTTTTCAAACAAGCTGCCAACAGCCAGCCCAGTGGGTTTAAAGTACAAGAAATAAAACTGGTGTTTTCCATTTAGTGCCTGATCTGGATCTCTGTTACTCAGTGAAAAGGTGGATATTGAAATTGCCTTGTGTATCAGAAAAGCAAGATCTGTATCTGAGATCCCACACACAAGACATGGCCAGCAAAGCTGCTCCTTTGAACTATGTCTTTATCTTGTACAAATAGAGGATATTGGGATTTTTCTTTTTTGTATTTTTTTGGAATATGGCTCAGCCTTTTCTTGTGGCCTTTGTCCCACCAAAGAGCTCCATCAGACCCAGGATTTGTTCCAGCAGCTGGATCTGCCATGGGATCATCCCTTGCAGACTCAGGGATAAAGGCTGACACCCAGGGCTGTCCCTTCCTAAACATTTGCACAGCACATGATCCTGATCAGCATCTCCAAGTGCTGCTTTCATGCAAACAAATAATAGCATTGATGGAAGAAATCCCATGTTTTAAGCTGTATTAAAAATGTTTTAATAAAGAGCTCTGAATTTCCAAAATTCATATCCCTGTGGCAGGGTGTAAGATTTTCTGCAGTTATAAAGTTGCAGGAAGAGTCATCCAAGCTGAATATGGTTTTCAAGTGACATGTGGTTATTTTGTCAGATGATTATTTGACATTACTGCCTGCAGGAGCAGACAGCTGGAGTCCATGAATTGAGTCATCTCTTTCAATCCTATGGTTTTAAACTTGTCTGGAAAGGGAAAAGGTTGTAATTCCCAGTTTCTGGTGAAGCTTCCAAAGGTGTGTGCCAGGCCAGGCTTTTAGAGTGATGTATTGTGTGACTTCAAATAAATTTTAATTTCTGTAATTTTCCTTTATCTGTAAAACAGTGATAATAGACAAACAGTGTCCTTTTGTGGCACAGTGAGAAAAGTTGTTATCCTGAAATGTCAAACATATGTCAATGGCACAGAGTAAATTAACCATATTGGAGCTTATTTACCAGACCAACAGAGCAGACAGATGGGGAAAACACTTCTATCCCAAAGCATTATCAAACCTTCTTGGTTTTGCTTCTGCTGGTATATGGGATTATTTTGAGGGGTGGGGAGGAAGAGATATTATCTTGTAGCCTGCATTATCTTTGGTGAGTCTTACTTTTTTCTCTTCTATTAACTTTGAGATTTGAAATGCAACTTACTTGAGCAATTTCCTGATGTCTCGTGTGAAATACTGAGACTGTTCAACCTTGTGTAAAGCCAGACTGTCTGGCCAAGGCAGAGCCCTTGTATGTAATATTCCCTTTCCTCCCTTTTCCAGATCAACCCTTGATTGAAAATCAAAGTTGATTGTATTGCTGGTTTGAAAGTGCCCATGTTCATCTGCATTAATTCTCATGCATTGTGTTCTTTTTAATGTAGGTTATTTTTCTTAATGCATGTCAAAATTTTCCTAACTTGCTATGCAGTGACATGAAGAATTACATTTTAAAAGAGAATGTATTGAAGAGATTGTTTATGACCTAAAATAATGTGTAGATTATAGCATGGTGTCTTGGAAAACTTTTTTTTTATTATTTGTATTTCAACACAAAAGCACCAGATAAGCTGCTTTTGGCATGAAAATGAGTGATCTCTTTTTTCTTTGTTTTTGGGTTTTGCTTTGGTTTTGCTCTTTTTGTATGTTCAATATATCTGCTTTATCTGGTTATACACGAGCAGTTTTCCACTTTAATTCCCTCAACAATTTCCAAAGTGTTGTTGGAATGAGTCTTTGAAGATGTGTCTGTGCATATTTTGTTATGCAGCCTTTCTCCTGGGAATGCCACCTCAGACATGGTCCTCTCCAGTTCTAACCTTCTCCCAGTGATCCCTTCTCCCAGGAAAATGGGCTGCTCTTCTTACTTTCCTGTTTTTGTGTGTGTGTGTGTGTGTATGTTCTTCAGAAAGCCAAACTTGGGCCAGCTGGTAACAAAGTCATTACTTCAACAGAAGACAAGAACTCAAGTGTGCCATCCAACAATCTGGACAGGGTGAAGCTGACAGATTTCAACTTCCTCATGGTTCTTGGAAAGGGGAGTTTTGGGAAGGTAGGAATTCTTCATCATTATTCAGCTCCCATTTCTTTTTTCCTCTTTTTTTTTCCCCTTGAGGAAGAATGAATGAATAAGATGCTTCCCTAGGAAGCAAAATCCAGAGTCAAAAGGATGTGGATTTTTGAGGGAGGATTTCTTACCAGGCAGCATGGTGATTCCTTAAGGACTAGCAGCCTTCAGTCCTGAGTGGCAGTTTTCTTGAAAAAATAAAAATAAATTTAAAAAATCAGACTATTGGGCAAGGTATAACAAAGTTGCTGACTTTTAGATCCTCACTTCTTGGCAGTTTCAAGGAAATTAAGTCTCCTTTTCTGGCTTTACTACCCAGGTCACTCTGCCAGTTCTGGAAGTCACCAACATGGGTAAGGCTGGATATGGGGGAAAAACCAGGAACAGTGTTTATATATATTTGAAATGCATTAGTTGAAAGAACAGGCTGCTATTTTTCTGTCTGTTTGACCAACACTTCTGTGATAAAGTGCCCTTTACTGAAGAAATCCCCTGGGACTTAACATTTCCTCAGCCCCTTGGCAACGTGCCCGTGTTTAACCAGAGGGGTTTGGCACAGGCTGTGTCTGAAATGATGGTACACGTTGTTGCAGTGGGTCAGCAATGAGCCTAATTTTGGAGCTTTGATTAAATTAGTGTGTATCAATAAAAGGAAAAGCTGGATTGCCACGTATATAAATCTTGAAGCATGTGAAGCCAAAATCTTGGCCTGGAAGGTTTTGACACTGTCGTTTCTCTCCGTGCAGGTGATGCTGGCAGACAGGAAGGGCACAGAGGAGCTCTATGCAGTCAAAATCCTGAAAAAAGATGTGGTGATTCAGGATGATGATGTTGAATGTACGATGGTTGAAAAACGAGTCCTGGCACTGCAGGATAAACCACCATTCCTGACACAGCTTCACTCCTGTTTCCAAACAGTTGTACGTCAGCTCTGTCTTTCTTGCCATCCTGATGATTTTTGTACTATGTAATTGTGGATTTTATCACTTCAATAACATTTATTGTCCTCCAATCTATATATGATAGCATAGAAAATGGTGAAGAAGTACCATGTGTAATTACCCCTTGTATTTTAAATATAAAAAGTAGGTTTAAAGATTTTTCTTCATACAGTCATTCAAGCAGACTAGTGTGATAATTCCTAAATTTAATATGTGCTTTGCTAAGTCAGAGCCTTAAGCCCAGATTCCCAAAGGTTCCTAAATACTTTTAAGGATCCGAGGATAGTACTTGAAAAGTCTTAATGGCTGTTATTGCATTGTAAGGTTATTAGTCATGAATGTTGGTGGATTGAATTCAGTTTTCTGTCACCCCCAGGACAGAGGAAAATATTGAGGCAGTTTTTTTTTCCTTCCTTATAAATTTGTGAAGCTGATATTTCCCCATCACATTGCAAAACATCTCCCAGAGACACATTCCAGGATGGATCTGACAATCCAGCAGCACTGGGCTGGTCTGTGGGATGACATGGAATTGTTAAGGTTGGAAAAGACCTCTAACACCACCCAGTCCAACACCAGCAGCACCACCACGCTCACCACTAACCGTGTCCTCAAGTGCCACATCCACACTTTTTTTGAACATTTCCAGGGATGGGGATCCCCCACTTCCCTGGGCAGCCTGTTGGACACTGGAAGGAGCTGCCCAGGAAATGACAGGGAAGTGGTGAATCCCCATCCCCATCCCTGGAGGTGTCCAAGGAATGACTGGATGTGGCTCTCAGTGCTCTGGGCTGGGGGACAAGGTGGGGACAGGTCTAAGGTTGGACTTGGTGACCTTGGTGGCCTTTCCCAACCAAAATCATTCTGTGGTTCTGTGAAAAAAGCTACTTCATCCCCTCAGCATTTCACAGCACAATTGTCTGTGGTGTTAAAGGCATTTTCAAACTCTGCTCAGTGTCTCCAAATCTCTGAGCAGAAAATGGCCTGAATGCAACTGGTTGCAGACCTTATTAATCACAATAAAACATCACCTTTGCCTCTTTTTAATAATAAAAAATCTATATTTTTAATACTTCCAATCTTCTAGGAGGAAACTCATTAGGAAGGATTAGAAATAGCCTCAAAGCAGGAATTTTCGACCATCTTTGATTTTTTTTTTCATTTATTTTTAGAGACAGATTTTTCAGACAAGCTGTATTTGTATCATTCTTGGAACCATTGTAGCCAAATAATACGTAAAATTGTGCCACTAAAGTTGCAAATCCTGACAGATCTCATCAGTCATTTCCTCTTGCAGGTTTTACAAAACATTCCACTTCCATTTCCTGATCTATTGATTTTGCCAGAATGTACAACCAGTCCTAATAATCCTAAAAGCTTTATAATAACATACTAGTGACTTTTTTTTTTTTTTTTTTTGCTGATCAATGAATATCTAATATTTCCTCTAATGTATTTATATGTGGTTTTAATGCTTTGTCCCAGGACCGGCTGTATTTTGTTATGGAATATGTGAATGGTGGTGATCTCATGTATCACATTCAGCAAGTAGGAAAATTTAAGGAGCCACAAGCAGTGTGAGTGTTCATGTTTATCTATTTAAGTCATGTCATCATCATGATTTTACACTGTAAGTGGATTTGGTTTCTTCTTCTTCCCAGGCTCGGTATGAAGTCTAGACTGGCCTTCTTTGATTGTGTTTTTAAGGCTCAAAAGATGAAATTTATGTTAAAAATGTTTGCACACATAGGCTAAAGGTAGCTGTGCCTTTATTCAAAAATACATCACAAAGGCACACAGTGCCTACTTGAAAAGTGACAAGAATTTCAGCAAGGCAGCAGGAAATTAAAGCTGGTACTTGGTATTCTGATGTTGTTTTTAAAAGCAAATATTAAAAAAAAGGTGAGTAGAACATTTCAGTCTGAATTAATGTTATAGGGAAAGGCAGAACAAATAGACTCAGCATTGCAATAGGAATTACAGTTTATACAAGATAAACTCAATGTATAACTTATAAGAATTTCTGTGATATATTTGTAAGGAGTTAATAGATGATTAGAAGCTGTTTATGTACATGATCCCTTTTAGGTAATTGTACATCTGACACATCAGGTAATGACCTGTAACATATCCAAGTGTGAATAGATCCATCAGTACCATGTTAGTCATGTTATAACATCTCATCATCCCTTGTTAGTGTTTCATAAATCAGTCACCAATGAAACTTTAAACCAAGGGTGGCCAACTGTTTTAAGAATTCACTTTAAAAATTTTCTCATTTTGATTTAAGCAATCAGGGCTCGTTTAAATGAGAAGACTTCTAAATATAAATATTTCAGATACAGGAAAATATTTTAACAACTCACTGAAGAAAAACTAGATGGTGTCAGATCATCCTTGACTCCCAGCTAATGTAACTTGCCAACACTTGACAAAATCTGTGGTGCTTTGTGACAGCTTGTGGCTGTGCAGCATCTTCAGCACACGTGTTCACAAACACCTCTGATCAAGTGTTGCAGAGCTCAGCCTTCCTTTCCCTTATGCTAAGCCTAAAAATTAATCTTATCTTTAAATAATCCTCTTGCATATAATTTGCACAGTTCCACAGCAACCAGCTTCAAAGAGCCACCAGTATTATATATCTTTTAACTACATTCAGCAATTATATTTTATATGGTAATCATTTTAATTAGCTTCATGTAATTAATCCATTAACAGCCTGTGTAAAGGAATACTATTTCTGCAAATTATTTATGCCATATGAATTGCAATGTACAGTGAGCTGCATCCTGAATTCATCAATATGTGATTAGAGATAAGGACCTTTGCAGCAGAGTTAGATTAGTGCAGTAAAATATTTTGCTCCAGCTGCACCATTTTTTGTGGTCTAGGGAGACATTTTCTATATTTTTTTTTAAATTCCACATTATTTTATTATCAAATATTCAAAATTTATCTGTTAAGGTCCAATTGAAGTGAGGTGTCTTTTATGTCATCTGCCTGTAATATATTTTTCTATACTTTTTTATATATATATACACACTATAAATTACATATTTCATATGCTGTTATACTATCACTGTTTATTGTGGTGCATTTCCAAATTATTTTGTCATGGAAATCATGAGGGAATAAGAAATCTGTTGATTTTTTTTGCATACAGGTTCTATGCAGCTGAGATCTCAATTGGGTTATTCTTTCTCCATAACAGAGGGATTATTTATAGGTGAGTATAATCTCACAGAAGTAATTCTGAACTATTTTTAAAACCCCAAAAGGATCAGTTTCTTTAACATTTCAATGTATTTTTACAATATTTTATAAAAGCCATCAGTGTAATGCTCTTTTTCTTGTGCTGGTGCTGATGAGGTGGAAACCAAAGCCCCTGTTTTACTTGTGCTCTGCCCAAGCCGAGTGAAAACTCCTGAAAATATAAAACATCTTCTGTATTCCCTTGTGAGTTTAATAGTTTTAGGGTCTCAGGTGACTTATAAAGCACCTCCTCATTCAGTGTCCAGCCCAGAGCTGTGGCTGCCCCATCCCTGGAAGTGTCCAAGGGCAGGTTGGAACAACCTGGGATAGTGGGAGGTGTCCCTGCCATGGCAGGGGGTTGGAATGAGATGATCCTTATGTTCTCTTCCAACCCAAAGGATTCCATGATTTTCAGGCCATTCTTGTGTCTCTGCAGGGAGGTCCCAGCTCCCTCCAGGCTGAGCATCCCTGTCCCTCTGCCCCCAAACAGCTCCACAGACTCCTCAGCCCCAGCACTGCATGAGCTGGGCCAGTGGATCCTTTAAATAACATTCAATCACTGTGATTCTTCCCAGAGATCTGAAATTAGATAATGTGATGCTGGATTCAGAAGGACACATTAAAATTGCTGATTTTGGAATGTGCAAAGAACATATGTTAGATGGAGTAACAACCAGGACCTTCTGTGGCACTCCAGACTACATTGCACCAGAGGTAAATACTGACCATTTCAAGAACCTTTTAGTCTCTCAAATGCAAATTGTCCCTACAGGAATGTCCCCCACCAGGTTTGGAGAGCTGGTTTCTCTGTGCATGGTACCATTTATACTCCTGCAGGGGTATTGAATATCTTTGTGAATTGATGCAATATTTTCTATAAGACTTCACTATTACAAAAAATACCTAGTTGATTGAAAAGCTAACTTTCTATGAGATCAGTGCTCCAGATTGTGTTCATAACAGCAAAAGACTGAAAAACACAGGCTCACCACCTTGTGATTTTAAGTTTGTAGCCTGGAAACATTATTACACTAAACTTTGCAATTTCTGGAGTCATAGAAACTTTCTGGGTGATGCTGAAGCTGCTGCTGAAGTCAGAAAACATTTCATTGGGAGCAAACATTGCTTCTTTAATACATTTCTCCATACAGCTGCCAAAATACATATATTTAAAGGACTGTTTGGCATTTTCAGGAAATCACAGACCACTCAGTGATTTTTGGGAAGGGACTCATGAGGTCTTGAAGCCTTTCACTGACCTCTCTGTAAAAGTGCTGTTGGCTTTTCCAGGCCATGTCCTACCAGTGGTGTCACAGGCTGCTGTTCTTCATCTCAGGAAAGCTCTTGTCATTGAAGGCCTGACCAAAGCTGTAAGATCAGGGCTTGAATGGAGCTGACATCATAAATCCATAATTTGCTTGAGTTTCCCATGACTTGGTGACACCTGTGCTGCATTCAAGCCACAGAAAATGACATTTGAGCATGGACCAACTGCAATGGGTCTAAAGTGAAAATTTGGTCATGAGAAGCACAGTTGTGCTCTAAAGCCAGGGATAAATATGAGCTTAGAGTTAAGATTTTTAGTCTGGATATGATTTGTGTTTCAATAGTTTAGGTATAAAACATTAAAAACAAGCACATGTGGTGATTTGGATATAACTCAAATATATGAATATTAAAATCAAGAGGCTTGATTTGTTTGGCAGCAAATTTGATGCAAGAGGCTGAATCCTGATCCAAGATACTCAGTTGTTCACTGAGTACAGAGCAAGAGGCAGCTCTGGCTGCAACATTTCTGGCTCTCATTGAATGTTTGTTGGAATAAGGGAGATTTATACATGGACAAGTACATTAGTGTCTAAGGTGAATTTTGTCATCTCTGTGAAACTGGAATGAAGAACAGTTTGTTTTTTCCTGGTTGCTAATTCATGCTTTTCAGAGTGAAATATTGTGTATTATAAAGCTTTGATTTTTCACCATTTGCTGTTGCTTGCAGCGGGATATCAGAACAACCAGAGTAGTATTTCATTTTCTTGTGTCAAAACATAAATGAAGCCAATATAACAAATTAAAGTGTCCTTTCTGTGGAAAGTGTCTTGTGCCAATTAATACTAAAGACTGTTTTGTCAACACCAAAATGCTCAATATGGGTTAATGCTGGAGTGGATGATTTTATTTTATTTGGAAATTTCATATAAAGAAATAAACCATTTACCAAAAAATTCAGTAATTGGGAGGAAATTAGTCTTTCTATTATCTTACAAACAGATTTTATTTTATTTTATTCTATTGGCTGGTTTTCTTTGGTTTCTGAAGACATTACTGTGACTGACAGATTGCTAAGTAGGTCTGTGGTAAACTTCAAAGGAAGGTTCATGTTTTGCTTGAAGGAGTGTTTCAGTGTGTTTCCATGGGCTAAAATTTACAAATTTATAGTAGATTTTAATGAGGATGATTTGCCCAGTCCCATTCCCTGCTGAGTGGAGATAAATGAGCTAAATCTAAATAAACTGTTGAAGGTATCTGGAGTAGAGTCCTATGAGTGGGTTGCACTCAAACATAGAAATTAGCTCTTTTCATCAGCATTTGGGAAATAATGGAGTGACTACAGAGGGGTCTGAGGTCTCATTCCACATGAGGTCAGGAATTACACACCTGGAAGGACCAGAAAGGGACATCTCAGCTGGTGTCACACATCCCATCTCCAGATGGAAAAGCAAGGGAATACAGTGCTGCATTCAGCAAAGTTTGGTGTACTGTAAAATAATGTTTCCCTCTTTTATGATTGGGAAAGTTACTATTTGTTATTATTTAGGTGTATAATGGACTGGAATTCACATTCTTTTTCTTACCCTGTGCAATTGGAGAAATGTGCAGAGGTTAAACTGTGGGATCCCAGGCCTGGCAGCTTCTGTCAGACAGAAGGTGGTTTTCTTGTACAGAATATTTCTTTATGTGCTGAACTTAAATATGTATGGTCAGAGTGGTGAAATAGCTGTGAAATCAATTAGTACTTTGTGTTTCCTTGACCAGTCAAGAGAGGCAGGAGGAGATGGATGTCAAGAGGATTAGCAGGAACAGAACCCCCCATCAGCCTCCCTGCAGCAGCCACAGTGCTGATTTTGAATTTCAGAAGAATTTAAATTAAAAACTCCGTTTCCCTTCTCCATTTGACAGCCTCAAAACCTTCAGTTCTAACCTTGCATTTGCCAGGATTGTGGGAAGCAAATAGGTATTACAAAGGTTTGGAAAGTGTGTGTTTGACTGCTTCCTGTGCTAGTAATATTTATTTCTTTTAATAACTGAGGTTTAAGTTTTCCAGCAGACATGTTCACAAAAGATTTTCTCTTGCCTCTGGGATATAATCTTTTCATCCCAACTGGCTACTAGCTGCAAGCTGCAATGATCTAAACATTCCTACAAATTGCTGGTATTAATCTCTGTGTCCTGCTCTTAACTGTGCCTTCCTTGGAGGCAAAATAGAAAAAAAAAGGGGGAAAAAAAAAAGCAACATTCTGCTCCCAATTTTGCTGGATTAGAGAAGTTCCTGAGCTCTTCCTGAGCACTCAAATCCACAGAACCTGGAAAGGCAGAGCTCTAAAAATACAGCAATGGATAGTTAAAGTGGGCCATTTGAAATGGAAAAGGAGATGAAAAAGGCAGTATTTTAAATTAATGATGGAGAAAGAGCAGGAGGAAAGGGTCCTATCTGCTTTCCACTCCTCCTTGGCCAGGGAAAAGTGGGAATCATAGCTGGAGCAAGGTACAGGTCTTTATTTTTAGGCACAGGAACTCCCTCACTGCTCTGTGGGTCTGCTCTGCACCATGCAGGGAGACAGGAGGTCGTGTTAATAGACCCCAATTTTCTCTAAAAGATATCCATGCAGACAGAATTATTTTGGCAGCTGCTGCAAGGCAGGAAGGGATGGCTCTGAGAGCAGCAGCTGGTTGGTAATACAGGATGAATTCGGGATGAGGAGGAGGGAACTACTGAAAATACAGCATTTAGAACTTGCTGACTTTGTACCAATGCATGTTTGACTGTACATTGAAAGCTCATCTGCTTCCTCCCACGTGTAATTCCTTCCTTGAAGTGAGCGTTCTTTCCTCTCCTTTGCACTTCCCAATTAATGCTGGGAATAGCTCCCAGTAGGGTGAGTTGAACCACAGGTTGGTGAATGAATGTGGCAGATTGCTTTGCTGTGTTTCCCTTGTGCCACAGCCTTACAGGATTAAGCTGGTGATTCAAATTGGGTGTATTTAATTAGGATTAAAGGACAACTCTTCCAGTGCACAGCAGCAGACATTGACATACCACCTTTTCCTACATGGTGACAGGTTCAATGAAAACAGTGGCTTTGTTGCAGTTGCAGTGGGACCTTCCCCGTGTTGATGTCTGTATTTAGGTCTCAATTCCCACTTTTCCATCCTGAACTGATCCAGGTAGGGAGACGTGTCAGCTCAGGGGAGCACTGCTCTGTTTGGCAGATGTGGCAGCAAATAGCACAAGAATTGTAGTGACTCTGACCATACCTCAGGTTTAATGTAGGAGCCTTTCTCATTTTAATTCTGTCCCTCTTGGTTCTGCTTGCAGTTCTCTCCCAAAGGCAGGTTCTCTGGGGCAGGTTGCATTTGCTGATGGAAATGCTATTTAGGGAACAACCCAGCCTTGACTCACCTCTTGCTGCAAACACAGCCAGCATCACTGAGTCGGTGCTTTGGTACATCTTTGATTGTATGGCATTGCATTGCTGTATTTAAATGCTTTCCTGCCCTCAATAATCCCATCAAACTCTTTCACAATAGGAAGAGTAGGCTGTGGGCCCCTGGACAGACCTGGCTGCCAGGTACAGAACCTTGGCAGTGTAGCAGCATTTTCTTTCTCTCTGCTGTGGATCCATTTCTTTTCCCATTTGCTAATTGAAATAAACTGTTCCTCCCAAAACCACTTACATGGAACACACTTGTTGTACAAAATGTTCTGCCCTTATGAATTGATGACCTGAAAAGTATCCCTTTTTTTGATAACATGCTCTTTTCCATAAGGCAGGGAGAGATTGTCAGAGAAGGATTAAGGATGAAATGTCTTATCGTTTTCTGTGTGTAAAAGCCACTATTTTTCCTGGATAAAAGTTTGAAAGTGTTTGGTCTTTCAAGAGGCAACATTGATTCATTCCAGTGGGCTTCTGGGAACTTACTGGTGATAGAAATGGAAGGGAGAGTAACCAAGTATGACAACTACTATAATATGAAATGAATGTCCCAAATATATATTTTTGAGCCCATATTACTGCTAAGAGACAACTCATATAGATTGCCTTTATGCAGGACCTTCCAGATGAGAGTCTTGTTATTACCTCTGATTGTCTAATATTTTCCAAAGTGCAATTGATTTTGAAATCCTCTGGTTAGAAACATTGCAGTAATTTTTAATTCATATGCTGCTGGATCTCAGGGAAAAACACATATTCACACAGAGACTATAATTTTATTTAGTAGCCAGGCAGTGCTGCTTTATTGCACTGGTGACTCACTATTTTCCTGAGAAACTACAGAAATTGCCAGTTCAAATTCTCTTTCAGACAAGTAAAAAAATTAGGGTATGTGATGTGTAGTGGGCTTAGAGATTCATTTCACACAGAATAAAAACACATGCAAACAGGAACATAAATGCAAACCCCTCTGGAGCAGTGGCTGCCTCACTGCTTATTCCAGTGGAAGAGAGGGTTGAAGGCTCCAATACTTTCCTCCCAGTGGGGATGGACAGTGCCTGGGACATCCTGCACCCCTTCACAATTCATAATGGCCTTCTCAGTTATTTAGAAAGAGATGTGAGAGAACCTCTGCACCCCCAAACTCCTCTGTACCACAAACAAATGCAGCTCTTAAATAAATTCACACTGATCTCTGAGGAGGCCTCGATTAAAGATGACACAGGAGGGGCCCTGGGTGCTGTTGGCACTCACAGCCTTTCCTTGTGTCAGAACTCAGTCTGTGCTTCTCCCTGAGTTGGATGTGAACCCAGAGGATGGAAAATCCTTGACATCTTCATTAGTCTGTGCAGCAGAAACCCCTTTTTTGGGGGTGTAGCTGGTACCTGGCTTCATCCTGAGTATCACAAACATGCTTGGGAAAACATAACTGAGCTTTTTCAGGGCTTTGCCCTTTTCCTAAATTTTGATTCCTTTTACAGCAGAGCAAAGATATAAATATTGAAAAGAAAGGGTTAATTATTGATAGTCCATAATTTAAGTGAGTCTCACGACCTCAAGCTTTGACACAAATGGATGGATGATGTTTTTGCCTTGTCACCTACCTTGTGCTGCTGTACTTCCTCCTTTGCTCTCAAATGCACATCCCAAGGACTCCTGAGAGCCACGTTTTCCAAGATATCAGGGCACAAAAGATGAGGGCGGGTTCAGAGTGACATTTGCAAAACAAGTTCTCACTGAAACCAATGGTTAGCTGGAGTGAGGATTACAGGATTGGCTTGCTGGCTTTTTTCAAGGAAATACATTCTTCTCTGCATGTCACTATTTATCTAATATGCCACAAGACTTGGTGTTTGTTAATATAGGGTGGTTTTTTTGTGATTATACAGATTATTGCTTACCAGCCCTATGGGAAGTCAGTGGATTGGTGGGCATATGGTGTGCTGCTCTATGAGATGTTGGCTGGCCAGGTAAGATTTACATTCCTGTGCTTGCTGTGACTTCCTCCTGCATCTCCAAGGCTGCTCTGTTTCAAGGCTCCCAAAAGGGTTAGACCATTAGAGGCTGAGACTGAAGCCTTTCATACTGCTATTATCTCCTTGTACTCTTGACTGACTCAACTGAGAATGTATTTAGGCTTTAAGCTCTTTATATTGTACCCACATAATCAAGCTCTGCCTTTGAACACAGCTCCTTTGTACTGCAATAATGTTATAAATAGCCATCTTCAAAATTGAAAAGGAGACACTTGAGCAGGAAAATGCATGTCAAGTGGAAGAAATATCATTTAGTAGTTTGAAACCACAGGGAAGCATAATAAGAGTGTCTATATGCTCTGCATTGCAGTTAAGTCCCAAGAATACAGTTTTTGTGTTGTATGTCCTGGGGGTAAAGTATGGGTCTGGTCTCTTGAAAATCTGCTCAGTTCCAGAGCCCTCATTCTGCACAGTTAATGAGAGGCTGCTCTCTGAGTCACTCGGGTAGGAAAGCAACACTGAACTGCAGTAAATGGCAGAGAAGTACCAACTTTAAGGAATTCTATTAGTCTTGAGTTGGAAAAGATTTCTGCAGTTGGCTTTCATTGGGTGTTAGCAAAAGGCAGGCATTTCTGAAGCTTAAAACATACAGTTTTAACAAATGTCTTTAATAGTTTCTCTGCTAAATTCCAATTGCCATTTCAAGAGTTTTCACGTGTAGCAATTGCAGATGTTGACATTTACAGGCTGCATTGCAAATATTGGGTATCTGAATGCTTTGGAGAAAAGGAGATTTATCATTTGCTGGGTCTTGCACAGTGCCCATATCCTGGGCACTCACCCAAGGGCACTTTCCTGTCACCTCTGTTTTAAAATATAATGCAGACCTTTCTTGTGATATCCTCAGAAGCAGAGTCTATAGCCATGACATTAACAAACTGGAGTTTAACTGGAATTAAGTGAGGAATGGATATACCTTAGCACAAGGTAATTGAAAGTTCAGTCTCTGAACTTCAGCCTTTAAAGTATTTTGGTGCACAGTAACTTTATAAACTGATGAAAGCTGATCACAAAGATAATCCTGCACACATTTCATTAACCTGGCTGCCATTCTGGGGGCAGAAATGAAAGTTTCTTCTTGATTTCACCCTGAGACTGATGAACACTAAACCTCTGGGTCAGAAGATACCCAAGGTGCAGATGGGTGGGAGTTTGGTGTATTTTCCTGGATAAGGAGCACTGCTGTACCACTGCTCTCCTCGGGCACAGTACTGTCATGCCATTTCATAAAAAGTGGAGAATTTTTTAAAGAAAGGAAATCCCAGTAGGTAACTCATCTTTGATTTATTTTCAACAGCCTCCATTTGATGGGGAAGATGAAGATGAACTTTTCCAGTCCATAATGGAGCATAATGTTTCCTATCCAAAATCACTGTCCAAAGAAGCTGTTTCCATCTGCAAGGGGGTGAGATAAATGCTTCTTTATCATTAAGTTCCTTTTTGGCAATCCCTGTGAATAACTGGCTTTGACATGGCACTTAAGTATTTTTAAGTGCAGCTTCTGTCAGGCAGTGCTGAGCTATATTGTCACTTGGTGTCACTGATAAGGATTCAGCTCTTCCTGCTGTTCCTGCTTGTTTTATGGCAAGAACAAATGTCAGAAGCAGTAGCTGCCAAACCCAAAGCAGAATTTATAAACAGGATGATGGTGTGAAGCATCTCCACCCATTTTGCCTCTCGACCCAAGGCAGCACAGCCCCAGTTTTGAAGGGTGAGAAGATTTCTCAGCTTGGATGGATGGGAGATACTCCAGTGAGTCCTCAGCCCACAATGCTTAATGACAGGAGCAGAGCAAAAGAGTTGGTGAGAATCATTTTTAAATGTAGGCAAAGATGAGTTTATGTGAAAATCTTTAGTGTAAATGCAAGAAAATAGTGGGGAAATCCTGATCCTTTGTGGGCTAAAACTGGTCTTAGATTCCAAATTATTTTTTTTTATTATTTTTTGAGGAAAAGAATAGATTTGAAGATCAAGGGATTAGCTCAGGAAAAAAGAATTTGTTTGACTTTCCTTTGGCTCCACATGATTCTCCAGAGTACCATCAGGCTGCAGCTTTTCCAATCCACTGTCTGTAATTGTTATTTGATGTCTGATCTACACTGATAAAATATCACTGCCCTTAGTATCAGTTAATTTGGTATTTACTTTTCTTCCTATCCTTTGCAACCATTTAGCAACTACTATACAAGAGCTGGATATTAATCCCTTAAGGAAAATCATCACAGAAGAAAAAAGGTGTTTAGAACAAGGTAAAAGGGAAGACCACACTAATTTTGGAGCTTAGCCCAGTGTAGATGTGCTGGCCAACAAAAAATAAATGTGATATGTTTTTGTAAAGTACATACAGATTGTTGCCTTGCTGTGACAATCACATTTTCAAACAGCACAGTGTAGTGTAATTCCCCTGTTTTCAGCTCCCCTGCTCCCCTCTCATCTGGCTGTTCACAGCACAGGAGGGCAGAAAGCTCAATTTGCCCTGCACCACCAGGTGTAAGGCCCAGCCCCTGTGACTCTGACATGTTCATCAGCTGAATTACACTGACAAATTAATCCCAGGTTTCAGGGAGCATTATTCCTGAGCTAAGAAGTCAATAGGAGAAGGTTTCTGAGTCAGTGGTACCTCAGCAATCCCCAGGACTGGGCAACACTGGGCAAAGACAAACATGCCCACTGTGCTCTTGGAATTGATTTGTCTGCTGGACATCCATCCACTGCTTCAGGTTTGGTAAATGCAGTAACTTTGGAAAGAATTAAAACTACTACGATCGATATTCACATTTTCTTTTATCACCTACTGTTAAAGCAAGGGGTTTGGAAAAGGTAACAAAAATGGAAAAGTTGCTGTTAATCTTGAAGAAGGCTGTGATTCCAGCCCAGTGCACATCCACTTCCCAAATCTGCTTCCAGTCACTTTTATTTTAGGTTCAAAATTGGAATCAGATCAACTCAACATTTGGAAGGAGACTAAAGCAGTACAGCTGAGGTTTTTAAAAAGATGTGTGGAGGTATCACTCCCAGCAGTACATTAATCATATAGAATTTGTAACAGAGCTTTAAAAAGTCCCCACAATACTGGAACTGAGGGTTGAAGGCTACATTGCACAATTCCTAATGTACATAGCAGTTGAAAAGATGCTGAGGAGCTTGTTAATTAGGGAGCACATCACAGTTTCTGAGCACGCCACGCTGGTGGGTTTGGAGTTGGTTTTTTTCCCCCAAGTCTGCTTAATCTCTGCAAGTATTGACCAGGATGTCATTAGGAATGCAAGGGAGGAAAGTCAGATTAGATATTGTCAGCTGGGTGCCAAGGAATTGGAGGCTCTGTAATGAGATGTCTCCAACAAGCCCAGAAAAATGAAATGAGAGTGGGGGGGTTGTACTTCATACAGCTTTAGTGTATTGGAATTTATTATGTTTAATTGATTGTTGAGATAAGGCAGAAGCTGTTCTGGAGGTTTATAAGGCTGAACTGAAAGACCAAAGGTAAAATTCAGGAGTGAGTTCTGAGCTGACAGGGATGGCAGCGTGTCCTGGGCACCACCTGCACCTCTGATGGCAGCCAGTGCCAAGGGGAAAAAAATTCTCCAGTGCAGCCCCTAATTTTGCTGCTGATGTGCTGCCAAGAAAATTCATCTTCAAAAAATGAATTTTAGCTTTTCAAAACAATTTTATTAGCAACATGTATCTTTGGGAGAGGAGCAAGAGCATCACAACCAGGGGAAAGTCTGTCTCACTTTCATCCCAGCATTAAATTGAATCACTTGGTGTTTTCTTCCTGACAGCTAATGACTAAACATCCTGCAAAACGCCTTGGCTGTGGCCTTGAAGGTGAAAGAGACATCAGGGAGCATGCTTTCTTCAGGAGAATTGACTGGGAAAAATTGGAAAACAGAGAGATTCAGCCACCTTTCAAACCTAAAGTGGTGAGTGAGATGCCAAGTCCTGCCCTCGCTCAGTGTGTCTGCAGTCAGGTTTCCCCGTGGGGTGACACTAATGCTGCCTGGCTGGTGCTGCAAGTCTGGGACACTGCTAAAATAAAGCAATTTGACTGTGGCAGACCAGTCTGTAAGTCTGCTCATGATTTGGCACCTGGTGTAACTCAGGGTACTTTGTTCCTTGCAAAAAGGTCTCTCGGTGGTTTGGGCCCTGCCCGGGTGGTCTGTGTGAGGAGCTGAAAACAGGGAAAATTGGCATATTCACATCAGCCACTTGAGACTGGTAATAAATGTGGCTCACAACTGTCTCCTCTGAACAACATCTGCAGGCAGTGATTAAAGGATCTGACTTACAGGGGTGAATTTCCTCCATGCTGGGCTGCACAGCACAGGGGGGTTGTATTCCCCATCCTACAACCATGTCTGCTCAGTCTGCAAGAATAATCCCTGATTTCCTCGTGTTTGTTACTGGTTTGCACACGTGTATCCTTAGGAATATTTTAGAAATCCAAGCAAGTGGAAAGATGTCCTTACCCTGAGAGCTGTTTGCATAATTGGAAGAGTTGTGCTTGTTGAGAAATAATTTCTTTCAGCATGTACTGTTTTATTGACAGGCAGATTTGCACACAAGAATACAAGCTTTAAGGAACAGCTGTAAAGTGTTATGGCCTAACATTGAATCTTTCTTCTCTATCCCTTTTTTATTTTAGCTGAGAGGCCTGGCTGGCTCTGGCACTTGAGGTGTAGGGTGATTTGTCTGTACACTGATTTATTTGCCAGTACAGACACACTAGTGAGGTACCACAAACTAATAAACAGAGGAACACCAATACCAGTGGCAAAATTATTCTTCACTTTTTCATACAAATGACTTTTTCACATCATTAAGAGGAGAGTTGCAGCTGAGAAGGGTGTTTTGTACTAGAGGAAATACCCTTTTGATATGGTGTGGCTTTTGCACACAGGGAAGGGTGTAAATAAGTAAAGAACATGTGTGGTGCTGCCAGCCCAGCCCAGATGGTCCCCAGAGCTTGCTCTGCAAAGAGGAGCTGCCTTTTTCATGAAATATTTTCATTACATGCTTCTCAAGTCAAATTTAAAGCTCATCATAAAGCAAATCTACCTTCACATCTGTAAGTTTTATTAGCTCAGGAGCTGAGTGCTTAAACTCTCCTTGAAGTTAAAAGTTATACCAGCATGAAGGTACTAAAAGCTGGAGGTCTGGTCTGGTTCCATCCCAGCACACTTTGTGGCAGATCCTGCTCACAGCAGCTCCATCCCTGTGCTCACCCTGACCTGCTTAGTTTGCACAGGCTGCTGCTAAAACACACTGAGCCTTAAATCTCCCAGACAAAAATAATTGAAAACCCAAGTCTAGTGTTTGCATACCCTATGTGTAACTCATTTATGGTGATTGCTGATTCTATTTGTGTCAGTATCATAGAATTATAGAATCGTTCAGGTTGGAAAAGACCTTTATAAGTTCATTGAGTCCAAGAGTTCCCCCAGCACTGCCAGGCCCACCACTAGCCCATGTCTCTAAACACCACATCTACACCTCTTTTAAATCCCTCCAGGGATGGATATTGATTTTAGAAAGCAAAAAACACAACTCTTAATCTGTTTGAGGAGATGGATGTATTTATAGGCTTTGCTTGGGATGGGTTTTTTTCAGATAACCTTTGTAGGTGGTCTGGATTCTCTAGGAATCTCTTGCTGCCCCCACACCCAGACACAATTCTTACTTGAACATGGAGCTGCAGATTTTGGGGCAGCACTGGGTTGGTTTAAGTAGCATGTTCCTTTCCAGACTGACATTTCACAGGCTGTAGGCATAGAGTGATTATTTGGCAAAAAGGACAGTTTATCCATATTTCTGAGTTCAGGAGTTTGAGGAATCCTGTAATTTCTGTTCTGCTTTAGTACTTTAATATTCACAATAGAATAGAATAGAATGTTACTCTTTACTGTGAAGAAAAACACATAATTGAAGGTGCAAATTTATTGATAAATTACTATATTAGCCCCCCAAATATACCCACATTTCACATGATTTATTTCTTAGCCTCTACTGGTATAAGCACCAGTGAGAGGCCTAATGGAGTCAGGAACTTTGGTGTCAATATACAGCTTGTTGGAATACTTTACATTTCCTGATTCCCTTCGAGGAAAAAAATTTCTAAAAAAGAGCATGATTTTGTGGCAGGATGATGCTTATCCAAAGAACATCTTTTTAGCAAAAGCCTTCCCTATATAAATAGCCCTTTTGTGGCTGCTCTGAGCTGACTGTTGTGCCTCTAAATAAATTTGACTTAATTTGGGGATATGTCAACTTTCATAGCAGTGATTCAGAGTTTTTCCCTTGTCAAAGTTCAGCCCTTTCCATTCTTGTCCTCCAGAGACTCTGTCCCAAAATGCACTGACTTCAGTGGGCACCAGGGGGTGGAAAAAGCAAAGCACCACAAGCCTTGAAGCTGGTGCTTGTGTTCTTCCAAGGCTGAACAAGTGTCCTGTGTGAGCACTGGGCTCCAGCAGCTGAGCAAGTGTTGGTTGTGTGAAATATAAACCAACCTGTGCCCGAGGCAGCACAAGTTCTTTGCAGCCCAGCTCAGATGGCAGGTCCCAGTCCAGCCAGTGGTTCTGCAAGCTTGGAAACTTCCAAGAGAGCCAAACATCCCACCCTCAAATCCAGGCCTCTCTCCAGTTGGCTTCTCCTAGAAATGCACAGCTTTATTCACGTTGCATTAACTCAGAAAAAATCAATGTTTAATATTGGTCTATTGTACGAGTAATAATCTGCCCTATCTAATTCAGTCTCTAAGTCTGAAGATAATAATAATAATTTACTCTCTAAATCCACATGATTGTAAGGATATTGAAGGGATAAATAGAGAGGAAAAGGTCAGTTACAAGGACAAGAAACCTTCAGTGCCTTTATATACAGCCATGCTTTGCCCAAAGATCTGTTACAGTGGTTTTGAGATGAGCAGATTTACCAGTTTCCTTCAGACCTCTCCACATTATTCCATGTCTAATTTTCCTCAAATATGATTTTTTTCTTACACACAAGCTAATTTTGTCCCAGTGCCACCTTCATCTATTTTAACACACCTCTAATCCCATTTCCCTGCCTGTCAAGTGTTTTCTGCATTCCTCGAAAGTATCCTTTGTGCAAACCTGATTTCTTTTGGTTTCTGTTCTCATCAAGTTATGCTCAGCCTGTATTTATGTATAACCCCCTTCCTGGCTGGGCTTTGCCAGACAACATGTCTCTTAAATACAGGAGGAAACCTGTGATAGCACATTTTGTAATGAGGACCAGCACCATCCTCAGGACTGAGGCTCTGCTCTCATTTATGAATTTACAAGAGTTTATAGGCTCTACTATAAAGAGTCAAGGCATATAAATAAATTACATTAAGCTTTTTGCACATCATAAAGGAAAAAGAGGCTAACACAAAAAATTAATCATGTATCGTAAAGGTTTTAAGAAGAATTAAATGATTTGATATAGAAAATTCTCTTCCATAAAAGTATTTTATTTTTCCTTTTGTATCTCAGTAATTCTGAATATTTAAGCCTCTTTATCTCATCACCTCATGCTGATGTATAGAAATTCTTCTGGTTTTCATCAGAATTCATCTATTAAAACTGCTCTGTTTGTCTGGGATTTTTTGTGGAAATACCTAAAAAGAAAGTTGTCTCTCCCTAAGAAACGAGAAGCCTTGCATGTGTCCTGACAACTCTGCAAAACTGCCAACGTGTTGCTGATTTTTTGGAGCCATTTTCCTGTTTTTCTCTTTCCCTGCAGTGTGGCAAAGGTGCCGAAAACTTCGATAAATTCTTTACCCGAGGACAGCCGGTGTTGACGCCTCCGGATCAGCTGGTCATTGCTAACATAGACCAAACAGATTTTGAAGGGTTCTCTTACGTCAACCCCCAGTTTGTGCACCCCCTTCTACAAAATGTAGCATGAAACAGCAGTGCAGGAACTAATCCCACCGTGGGGAACAGTCCATAACCCTACAATTTTTAGGCTTTTGCCTTGTTGATTCCATTTGGGCCTGGAAATTGTAGGGTTAGAGAGTGTAGGATGAGGGAAGGGCCACTTAGTCAGGATTTGGGCTTTGCAACAGTGTTGTTGTCTTAATGGGAGATAAATTAGTGTACGGTGCCCACTTACTCTTCTAGAAATCACCACTGACTTGTCTAAACTTACCCATTTGTTGGTACGTTGTATATTTTGTAACTTCCCGCTGTCCTTTTGCTCCCTTTTCCACTCTGTGGTGTTAGAAAAAAAATCTAACACGTGGTCTGATTAAAAAGCCACCCGGAATGCTCAGTCCTTGGGTGAGGATGGGAGGTGGGACCGGTGCTCCCAGTGCCTCCCAGAGACTTTGGGGACATCAACGAGAGCCTGAGTGACAGCAGCGGGAGGAGAGGCATTGCAAAAACCCTGCTGAGAGCACTTGTTGGGAAAACATGGCAGGAAAAAAGGTTGGGGATGGGTGGGAGGGGGGATAAAATCAAATTAGACCCTGAGGCTTCACAAACCAATCCTGTAAGATCACAAACAAAAGCGCTTCGGTGGTGGCCGCATGTCCAGGGATTCTTGGGAAGTAGCATGGGATAAACTCAAGGGTGAAATTTTGTCTTTAATAATAATAATAATGGTAATGATAATAGTAATAATTTTAATAATACTTTTGTGAATTTTAATCTCCATGAGATTATTCAGTGATCCAGGGTGCCATTGTTTGTTCAGTTGATTTAATTTACACCACTCCTCAAGTTTACTGTTAACTGGTTCTAGTATCAATATTTTACTATGAAGTTTATTAACCTGGAATGTAAAACAAAACTGTAATTCCTTAAATCTTATTTACATGTGTTTATTTATAGTCTGCAGTACAGGGCAGTAATTTGAAAGGATTATGTATACTAAATTAACAAAAAATACAGCCCCGAGGGACTTCCTGATTTTTCCAGAATAAGTCATGAAAATCAAGTGAGCTTTAGTCTTAAAATAGTCAATTTTAATTCAGAAAACTTTGGGCTGTAGAAGAATCAAACCTGAAAGACGCAGCACCTAAAACTTGTTTTATTGATAGAATGGAATTTAATACATTTTACATATGCTTCATGCAATGAATTTTGCATGTTTAGTAACAACTCTTAATAATAAGGGTTAATAATAAGCAGATCTATATTATTGACATAATCATATCAAGCATAAAGAGTATTATAAAAATTTTATAAAACAACTTGTGCTTTATTTGTGGAAGTTCTTGTTCTGGATGACACCATTTAGATTTAGCTAAATGTTTTCTTGCTATTGTTTTGATTTTTACTTTAGGTTTTGGATATTGTTACTGGCTTAGGGTATAATCTCTTTTTTTAAAAGTAGATATACTTTTAAACAATAATTGCTACCTGCAGGTTTTATACAAGGTTCAATTAGGCTTTCATTTCACATCTGCTTATTACTTTGAGAGAAGGAAACAGACTTTATTTGCAATGATGAACACTGTAATTAATGCAATCTTCTCCTCTCCGATCACTTAGAGAAAAAAATTTTGATATTTCCTCCTACAACTTACCAGAAGATATTAATTCAAATATCAGTAAACACGTTTTGTGCATATTTGGGTTTTGTTACAGCATGTAAAATAGTAGTTGGTGCATTTTCCTTTCTTTTTTTTCCCTTCTGCCTTGTTCCCTTAGCAGCCATGGGCACTTTTTGTCTGTCAGATGTGCATGATGATGCCAGAAGCATGATGTCTCTGTTGCTGCATGCAGACTGATTACGATTTTTCCAGCATGTAAACATATTCAAAAAGTAAGATATTTGCCATAAAACACTTAAATTTATACTAGAATATGTAATGGGGGAGGGTGGGAGGGGAACCTACTTTCTAATCATCTTTTATGACAATAAAACATGGAACCTGTGCCAAAGATTCTGTCAGAAAGATCCAATCCTGCAAAGTGGCAGCCAAGGGGATGGGTTGGACCCACGGGGGTCAACAGTTATTGAGGGAAATGTGGTTGGATGTGAACGGCAACTGTGGCTCTTCTGCACCCGCGGGACCCTCAGAAGGCATTTTGGGTGCCAGGATGGGCAAATTCCAGCAGTCCAGAAGCCCAGGTGTTGCCCAGTCATAGTCCTTTTGCAGGAGGAGCAGCTTGGAGTGATCAGGCTTTGGTGAGCAGCTCATGGCATCCCGAGGTGTGGGACAACACGCGGCTCCTCAGGGGCGTTGGCCAACGGACAGGAACTCAGGGCATTGCCTAAATACACAGGACTCCACATTTTTCAAATGTTTCAGGAGTAAAATTTTTAAACCTTTCTGTGTCAAATATGTTCTCAGCCAAGGCTGGGAGTTCATTTTCTTCTTTGTGTATTATATACTTCCAAAATGATGGTATTCACCATAAAGCATGAGGCCTAGCGCGGCATTCGTGGTTTTTTAGTTTTCTTTGGAATGTTTTTAGCCTGCCACTGTTTAGTAAAGTCGGGTATCATGCTGTAGAAGATAATAGATTGAATTAAGATAACAGATTACTGAGTCTCAGATTGGAAAATGAAGTTGCTCTCAGCCATGTCAGTCTGCCACGAGGCAGCACTGTGCGTGTTTTAAGAATGTGAAGTGAAAAAGACACTCTTGAAAAAGGAAAATACTGGGAGAAACATCAGCACACGGGTTTGGGGAGTAAGAAAAGCAGAGCAGGGGCAGAACTGAACCAAGTGAGAAGTTCCCACAGGTCTGTTTTCCTGATGAGTTGTCCAGGGAAGTCCCACCACGGGCGGTTGTTGCCGTGGCAGTTGGAGCAGTTCACACCAGGACACGGAGCTGGTCCAACACTGGGACAGAGCTGCTCATTTTCTGGCTACTCCTCATAATTAGTTTCTTCAGTATTTGTCTTTGTTCCCCAGTTTTTCTGGTTTAGAAGCAGAAATTCCTCGTTAACGTCATTACCTCAAGTCCTCGGGGTTGCGACATCTTGTGTCGTCTTCTGTAGGTGTCTGTAACAGGCAGGAAAGGGTTCTGTGAACTCCTGGATCCTGCAGGAGCAAGGCAGGGTTGGATAAAGCAGGGACTGATTATTTGTTACCCCTCACTGCTCTGCCTGATGCCCTCACATGCAAACGCTCACATCCCCAAGGCCTTTCCCAAGAACTCCCAGTGGCTGCTCAGAATCCAGAAATTTATAGTGGCAAAGAAAACCCTGAGTATCCAGCAAGCCTTTTTCTGTATTTTTAAAGACAGATGTTATTTATATAATATTTTTCACAAGATTTGGTTTTCTAGAGAACATGTATCAACAGAGAGAGAGGCATTAGAGCTGCTTTTCTTTCACTTGTGTTCAGTAGCAACTGTAATCCCAACACCCACGTTGCCACAAAGATTCCTGAAAGGAAAATTCAAAATTATACTGCACTCGAGCTGGGGTGGAAGTTTTGGGATCTTTGTTTCCATCTCTCATGTGCTCGAATCCCAGGGGGTTCCAGGGTAGCCCCATTCCTGCCAGAGGAGGCACAGGTCTGCCATGGAAAACTTCCAAGGGGTTTTCAGGGATCAAATGGGATTTAACTGGCTCCTAGGCAGATTTCTTCACTATTCAGGATTCTGGGTGGTTTTGTGCACTTTGAGTCACTTGAGCAGGGTGTGGGTTTCTAGGACAAGCACTCACCCACTGGCCAGTCTTGGTGCTCTTAGCAAGGATGGCATATGAGAGGGAGAGCACATTCCTATAATAAAATACTCCTTCTTAAACCAGTTTAGAGGAGAAATGCAATTAGCTTTTTGTTCCTTCATTCTTTCCAGAAATACAATTGAATTTCCTTTTACAAACTGAAGAAAGTTCTTCTGGAAATCAGCTGTTAGTTTAAATTTAAACTCATCATATCTGAATGCTGTTGGCCTTTCAAATCCATCCTGTTTTTTGGGGCGAATTCAATTGAATAATGGTGGCTTCTATAAAATTCATAAGGTCAAGCAAGAGAGGAACTTGTCTTCTGGCTGGAAAGGTGACACATCCAGGAATTGAGTGGAACCACTTGCAAAGTCTTTTCTCAGCTGGTGCATCCAGATGTGATCCCAGTTAAATGCCACAGGAGACATAGTTAAGCGGAAGGGGGAAGAGCCTCCTTATTGAACAAATCACAGCATTGGAAATAATAATAATAATCCAATAATCGAGCTTTGATATGTGTAGAAAGCATATTTACAGTATTGAGTTTACAGCGGGCTTTTGGACCTGCCAGGAAACTTCTGGAAATGTTTAATGTGATTTTCAGTTCTTGTAATCATTCGGATAAATGATTGTACATAGGTTTTTGTCTGTTTGCAAACTGAGTGTGGGCTCCAGGCAATGTGTCCCCTCTGTGCTGCTCCACAGGGAGGCACTGAGCTGCCAAGTAGTCCAAAAGTAGACAAGCTAAAAAGCACTTTTTTCCTCAGCTCTGCACTCGTAGATGGGATCTGAAATAGTTCAGTTAAGGATTAAATAAGATTTGACTTCATAAACATGCATGATTTCCTCACTGTGCCAGTAACAATTGGTAATTAAACAGCCTTATCATGAATAATCATCGTGCACTACAGGCCTCCTGTTCCCAGGAAAACCTGGAGAGGGAGAGGGCAGTTCCTGCTCTCTCTGCCTCAGTTACCTCATCTGTAAAATGGGGGTAATAATACTTACTGACCTCACAGGGAGGTGTGAGGGCTTCTTAGGCAACGTTTCTAATACACTTTTAACCTGAAAAGAGTTGTGTAAGTATTATTATAATTTTTAATATTAAATCAGCTCGTTGGGTTCACATGGTACTGCTGGCTATACCATGCTGTTTCTACTTTTTTATAGAACTTTAGTAACTCTGCTGAAACCGTTTCAAGAGAAATAAAATCAGATCTGATACGTTTCTTACAGAATCTGGAGTCCAGCTTTTGTACCTGGAGTCAGGGTGTGGGGAGGAGTGATGCTGATTCTGTATCAGCTGCACTCACCTCTTTTCCAGTTCCTGAGATTTTTATGTGCAATTTAAAAATTCCATGTAAATGGAAGTCTTAGGAGAACTGATTTGTGGAGGGTGAGATTCCCTAGGGGTAAATAAGGTCAGCACAGCTGTTTTCTAGTAATGTTTGTACTGAGTCCTGTTGAAGAAGTGCTGCTCTTTTTGCAGCTGGTCCATCCATGACAGGTTGATCCTTTCTGTTGATATTTTAATGTATTTCTGTGTCGTATTTATATCGTCGTGCTTTTCTTTCCTGGTCTGTGACACCATAGTTCAAATTGAAAAGAAAGCTGTTCCAGAAGCTATGCTTTTTCTTCCACTGATGTCAGTTGGCCTAAATAAGTAAATTAAGAGTCTATTAATGATTTTAAATGTTACAGGATGAGTAACAGCATTGATAGTGCTCAGCCTGATGCTATTGGAGCTCATTTCTCTCTTGGGATACATTGGACACTCCACTGGCTGATGTTACATTAGTTTTATAATTGTTGATGACAGGAACATTTTAATAGAAAGGGAAATGAGAATTCTGATCTTTATATAAACTTTTTCCTAAGAACTGTTTGAATTTATTTTCCTTCTCTTTGAACCCCATGAGGCAACACTGCCAAGGGCTCTGTCCTTCCAGAGCTTCACATGCTCCTGGCTTGGCCTTCCAGGGCATTCAGTGTGTATGTAGAGTTTGCTGGGTGCTGAGTGCTTGGCTGGGGCCATGAGCCCAAATTCTCCAAAAATATTAATTATATTGTATGTTTGTGCCCTTTGCTGTTGGCCTTGGAGCAGAAAAATATGTTATTGCAGTAGTAATACAAATTTAATCAATGGCTCATTCCCCACCAAGCCTCTCATTTGTTCTCTCCCAGATTATCAAAATGAGTGTAAAAAAAAGCGATTTCAATGAAATTAAGCTCGTTGGCTCTTTTTAAAATGTGCATTTCCCAACACTCAAAGATTTTGCACAACAATACAGAGAACACCTGATATGTTTCAAATGACTGTATGTTACTTTAAGGTTGCCTTTTTTTAAACAAGGAGTAATCCCACCTTGAACTTATTCATATTTAAAATATTAAGACCCAAATGTTGTACTTATACAGAGGAGAACATTATTTATTTTCATGTCATTTATTGGCAAGATGCTACCAGAAAATTTGGAGAGGCCATTCATTTTTCCAAAGATAAAAAAAAATCATAAGAAGTGTAGTGGGCGAGACTGATGTACAAATTACAGCACCTTTTTTTTTTCATAATTCGCAATATCTTCGATCTTTGTTTGCATGAAATGCTTTTGTTAAATATTAATTGTAGTTTCAAAACAAGTGTGTACGAATAAAACTACTGATCATTACTTTGGGGAGAGTTTGGTGTGTCTTTATGGAATTTCCTTTCACAATTGAAATCCCAGAGAGCTCGGAGGCTGCAGAGAGGAAGAGGGTTTGTTTCAGTGATTAATGATGCTCAGGGACCCACCTTTGTCATGAAATACCTGTTGTGACACTCCTGGGGGAGAGGACACGGCCTCCCAGTCCCACCAGCCAAGTTCACCCCTCATCCATGTGCCTCATTCAGACTGACATCCTTTTATTTTCAAAATTTGAAAGCAATGTACAAATATTGTGACAACTTGACAGACACCTCCTTTTTCTGCCTGCTCTCACATGGATTGAATCTCATGCTAATTCAGTAATTAGGTTAGTTTGATTTGAAGAAGTGTGGCTGAGTTTGCCCAAAGGAACGGTTGAAATTCCTGGGTTTTTCCAGGAGGCACTTCCATGCTCCTCAGCCCTCATCCAATGTGTTCAGGTTCTGAGCCCCAGGAACGTGTCTCCTCTCGGGCACTGGGATCTTTCTGCAGAGCAGAAGGGGGAGTTTGGGGAAACATTGCCCTCAACTGATGCACGTGGAGAGTCTGTGCACCCAGGGCAAGAGGAAGGAGGTCCTGAGCTCCCCAAACTGCCAGACCCACATCCCTGTCACCTTGGCTGGTTGGGATTCATCCCTAGCTGTGGCCAAGCCACCAACAGCACAGGCCCATTGGGTGGGAGTCTCTAAACACCCTCCAGACTTATCCCTGGGGAAAGACAAGTCTGGCAGTTTGGGGGTGGATGGGGATGGACTCCCAGGGATGGGAGAGCCCCTGAGCAGCCCATGGCCACACTCTGCACCCTCCCACACTGGTGGTCCCATGGGAAGGGGCAGCTCCCACCGGGATGAGTCAGTGGGAACGATGGGGTGGTGAGAGGCTGCGTGGGGACTTGGCTGCTTGAGTGTGAGACTCAACACAGTGGCTGGGTGGGGAGGAAGGGGACAATGTGTACAACACTCTGTGTGCATTTCTGTTTCTACACAGGCAACATTGGGCTGGTGGTGCTTGGAAAAATGAAGAGTTAAAGGCTGTAGGAGAGGCTGACCCTCTCCATGCCTGTCACATCCCATATGTGAGAGCATCTCCAGCAGGAACAATTCCAGCACCCAGCACTCAGTAAATCACAACAAGTAGCCGTGGCTGCCTCCTCCAGCCCCAAGCTCTCTTTAGAGATTTGGGGATTTGATTCAGACATCTCAGAATATTTTTACAGAGCTGGTGTGTGAGCTGCAAATAAAACCACCTCCTCTGAGAACTGCTTGGGTAGCTAAAATGATGACTGCATTAATTACCACGAGGTAATTACAATCCCACCTGCTCCCTGGGGAGCCATGGTAAAGCAAAGGCAAATCAATCAGGGGCCCAAATCAGGGCAGCTGTTGCCACGTGTGGATGGGTTGTCCTCAAAGGAATATTTTTCCCAACTGTGTCTGTCACTTGTCACCATCCCAAAGTGAAGCTACACCCAAAGAAACGAGGATCTGACTGGGAGAACAGTCAGGGAAAGGGCTGGACCCAAGGAGTTACACGTAAAGTTTTAGTTTTTGCCTTTTTTTTCCCCCTGCTTTTCCTAAAGAAGGAGCATGAAATGAGGCAGATCTCATGGGAGATGAGTCAATGCTGTCTCCCTCTCAAGGGACTTGTTGAGTTTGCTGCCAGGGTGACAGTGTCAGGCACCAGCTGCCACTTCCACTGCTCATTACTGGTCCCTGAGTCAGTGCCTGACATCCTACCTCGGGAGATGTTGCACAGTCTGATGAAGGAGAGGACAAAATTCCAAAACCAATTTAAAGCACAATACCTGTGTGAGGAAAGAAATCCAACCTCACAGTGGAAGTTTGCTTAGAAGTATTTTAGATCTTATTCTTGCCCATCAAGACTGACAAAAATCACCCATCTCTTCACATGCTGGGAATGAATTTCATGTGTGAATGTAAGAGTGTTTGGTTCACATGTGTTGTCTTTCCTATTTGAGGCCTTGATCCATCACCCCTCTCCCTGCTCATCTCTTCAGAACACTATAAAACTCAGTGCCTGCAAAAGGGAGATTTCCTAACCCATATAAAACATGTTGCAGCAATTTATATAAAACCTCATTAAAGCTTCAACATTTTCGGTGACACCTCTAGAAACACACTTTTAACAGGATTCATTTGCTTCTCCTACAAGTGTCATCATGTCTGGGACACTGATTAGGTATGATTTCAGGAAAAATCCATCAAAAACAGCAATAAAAGCAACCAGCAAGGAGTGCAAAGGCAGAAGGAAAGAAAGGCTAGCAGTGAGAGCATCTCAAAACTCCTTGGATCAGTTCCTGGTCATTTTGAGATAAGCCATTCAGCATTCCTGTGCCTGATTGACACTAACATCATTAAAAGATTGGTAATGAATTTCAGTGCTGTATAAATCACATGGAAAACTATTACCCTTAATATGAGCGTTACGAGGCTTTAATAATTAATGTCATTGAAACTGCTTTCCAAAACATGACCTTTGAAATCAGATTGCTGTGGCCAGAGCCATCCCTCATCCTGCAAGCACCTGCTTCCCAGGCAGCCTGGGAGACTCCAGTGGGGCTGTGCTGGGAACCTGGAGGGGTCCAGTCCCAGAGACCAGCTGCCAGTTGGAACCTGTGTTGGAATCTCCACTCCTCGTGCACAGGGATGACCCAAAACACCCGTGGTGAGAGCAGATGTGCTGCCAGCATTTCCTCCAGCTTCTCTTGTTGAAGAGACCTCCTTCCCTCCAGTGTGGGGATTCCTGGATTCCCGGGCTGGGCAATGGTGCTGGCTGGGCCTGGAATACCGTGGAGGGAAAAGGATGCACCTGGCAAAGCTCCTGAGCTGGCACATCCTCCCCTTTTATTAGCTCAGTTTGGAGCCCTATGATTACAGAGGGTATTTTATTTCCAATAAAGCACAAAACTTCCGTTCACACGTGTGCCTTTGTTGCTCTGTGAGTCAGAGCTGCTCGGGGAGGCTGCGAAAGGCTCCACACGGGGTTTTTTGGGCTTTCACACAGCGAGTGGGTGCTGAGATAAAAATAATGTTGCGCCTCTCCTTGCGCTTCCTCCCAGGCAGCGGCTCCAGGCAGAGGGATGTGCAGGGGAAACAGCAAATGGAGCTTCAGCTCCAACAACCCACGGAGTTAATTCCTTTAATTTAGTCATTTATGGTGCAAGCAGGACGTGAAAACCCTTCCAGGAGAGCGGAGAGGGGCTGGAGTTCTCTGATGGCACGAGTTTTGCCTCTTTAGCTGATTTCAGTGTTTGCAAACTAAGATAATCCTGTTGCTGCTGGGATAAGAGCAGAGGTTGTGCTGGCTCCTGCCACAGCAGCCCTTCCCAAGGTTCCATCCCACCTGCACAGGAGCACAGGATCCACAGCTGTGGATCCCAAACCCAGGATGCTGATGCCAGTTTTGCTGTCCAGTGTGAAATACCCCACAAACAGCATCTCAGAAAAAGGGGAAATCTCAAAAGTGTCTTTAGCAAGAGGTTCCCAACCTTTGGAAGCTGCACAGTGGGTTTCCCAAGTGCTGTGCCAGGGCTGCTGTGCATCTCTGCCATGCTCCAGCCTCTCCCCAAGCCTCTCCCTGGCTGTGCTGCCCACGAAATGACAATAAATAGCAAGTGCTGAGGCAGCTGGCAGGGAGCATCTGTCACCTCCCACACAAGTCACAGCAGCTCCAACCTCCCATCACCAGCTCATTGTATCTACCTGCCCATTCTCCTTTTTCCTTGGGCAAATGCTACAACTCCTGGCTGGTGCAGACTTTACCTTCCTGTGCCCAAAATGCTTCTGAGAGCCTGATGTACAGTCAAAGTTGGTCAACAGCCACTGTCTGATGCCAGAGCAGAGCCACACGGGGGCTCAAGGGTGGCTGCCCACGGGTGGATTTGCTGTCTGAACAATTCAAGGGAGTGGGAGGGAAGGAAAACCTGAGGTTTCCTATCTGTTTGTGGCCCAAGCTGACAGGACTAGGCCTTTTATTGTATAACAACCTGAGTGCCTTCATGGTGACTCCTGCTGCAAGGGAAAAGACCAAGGAAAAGTTCACTGCAGATGTCACCTGCAGGAATCAAACACTTGTAACTGAAAGGAGATGGACCTACCACCCTCCTCTGCAGCACTGACAGCCCAGGGAGAGCTGCTCTAATTAATCACTTCTGGTCTGAGCCACTAATGAAGTCCAAACCCCTCATCAGTAATAAGATTTGACATTGGGTGCAGCCTAAAAGCTGCTGCTCAGGTGTCCATGGAGCTTCATGCTTCCAACTGATTTTGAGGCTGCTACACCAGCCCAGGGGCTGGCAGAGCTGCTCTGGCTGGGTCACACTCCAGCCCTGCAGAGACCAGAACAGCTGTGAAACATCCTGAGATGGACTAGACCCCATTTGGCTTCACTTTGCCCACATGTGACTGCAAAGAAGGATCCTCCCTCCTGGGGAGGAGAAAGTTTAACAGGAACAGTGGGAAGTGGGGAAGGCAAGGTGATGCTGCTCTGGAGATGTTGAGGTGGCACCAGATGGTGTCATGTGAAACAATAAACCAAAACAGCTGTTGCAGGATTTGGAAAAGTTCTGACCCAAGTTTTGGAGGATGCTGAGAAGATACAAAGTGCTAATTGTCCTGGCTGGGACAGCCATGCTGAGCTCCTGGCCAAGAGAGGGCCATACACACTATGGGGAAGGAATTCTGGAGAGCTGCTAATGAGGTAGGAGACATGTGCTGCTGGGGTTTTGGGAGGTATCACTGATGCTTTCTTTTATCCTGGCCCTGGAATGCCTGTGGGAAATGCTCCTGGTGTGAGTGCTGGCCTCGTGCATGTGCTTTGCCAGTGCAGAAGTTGCTGTATGAGACAAGCAGCAACAGAAAATCTATCCAAGTGTTGTAGCCTGAGTGCATTTGCATAGAAGCAAAGGGGAGGGGAAGAAACTGAAGCTCACAATGTGTATTTCTAATTGATTACATGCATGGCTGCTGGGGGCCTCACAGTGTAATGGTTAATTATGTCACAGTATCTGCTGGAGCTTATTCATGTTGTATTCAAATAATCCTGCCCAGAGTCCAGGCAGCAATACAGCAGATTGTCTATCTGCAAAAAAAATGAAGCTCTGCTTTGGTTTGGTGGTTTTTGTGTTTTTTTAACAATAAAGAGAAAAGAAAAATGATGAACAGCCAATTACTGTGTTAAAGGCACCCTGACAGCACATGGTGAACATCCAGGTTTAACCTGCCTCCTGTAGCTTTGTGACTTTATTGGTAATTCCCTACTGATGAGCTCCATCCCAGGGAAACCTCCTCCTCCCTGGGGCTGTGTGGGGCAGGAGGTCCTGGAGGGCATCAGCTCTTTGACTGAGTTTTCCAGTGCAGAATCCATTCTGCTGACCAAATCCCTGCTTTGCCCTTACTGTCAGCCCCACAATGAATTTACTGCCTTCAGTTCTTCCTCAAACGTGAATGAGAGCCCAGGAAAACATGATGAACTCACTATAATTTAAGTATCACTGTAATTTTGTGTGAAAGAACATACATGAGGTGTAGCCCCTCAAAGACAAACAACCAGTATGCTCTGGCTGCTGGTCCTGCTGGGAGGGAGCTTTCTACCAGCCTGGATTTCACTGGAGTTTGCCTAAACTGGGCTACACCATGTTCTGGTTGGAGAAATCAGAACTTACAAACCCCTATTGGCTTCTATTATTTCTGAAACTCAGAGCTCAACAAGCCTGAGCAAAGGGCTCCATTGATTTCAAACAAGCCACCCAACAACACCTCCTCCGCATCTCATATCTCACTTTATTCTGAGTTATTCTATTTAAGGGAGTCGTGTTTTGCTAACTGGAAACGCCTCGGCAAAGATGCAGCACGTTTTAGCCAGAACACTGGGAACTGGCAATCCCGGTGTGTGTGCAAAGCCCCTGCACGGAACGAGCTCTTCCTGAAGAAATGGCTGTACAATTCCAAGCTCCAGGTGGCGGGATGGTGTCAGTGAGCTGCCCTCGGCCCTGCTGCCCGGGCTGGCAGTTCGTGCAGCGGGAGTTACCGCATGGCATGTGACCCTTTTCTTGTCCTTCCTGCTGTATCCAAGGAAGTGTCCCATTGCTGGACACCTTGATGGAGCTGCATCCTTGTTCTTGGCTCTGCCACTCGTTTTTTATGTGTTTTGGCTGAATCACTCAGTCTGGCCGTGGTTTCCAGAGCCCACAGCATCTTTCCCTGTATCCCTCTCTCCTCTAGCCCTGGCTCTCTCCCTGCCTTGGTCCCAGCCCTGCCAAGCTGGCTTTCTCCAGTACACTGGCTTGCTGCCCTCCAATCCTCCCCGTTTGTCTGCTGTGTCCTTAGCTGTGGATTTGACACTGGTGGCTGGAGCCAGTTTTCCCTTCCCCAGCTCCCAAAGAAGTCAAGTCCCGGGAAGCACAGCCCACCCAGCTCTGGGAGCCGAGTTTTTCCAGGTGTGGGTTGCAGAGGGGCTGGGGGTGCATGGAAGGGAGGATGCACTGAGGGGCGGGAGAGATACTGGCTCCCATCCCTGCCCCAGTGGTGAACTGGAGTCACCAGTCACAGCTGAGGGACTGGGACAGATGGATGGAAGCAGGAGAAGGGATAAGAGAGGATCAGAGGAAAAGAGGAAGGAACGGAGGGGAAGTGGGGGAATAAAGAGAAAGGGTGATAAAGGAGGGAGGAACGGGGAAAGAAGGGCTAGAGGGAAGTGAGGGGGGAGAGGGGAAGGAGGGATGGATGGAGA
>WEIV01030717.1:75479-114622 GCA_013390005.1 Calyptomena viridis
CATCCGCCGCATCCCCGGCGCGGCCCCGGGCACCCGGAGCGCTGCGATCCCCGGCAGCACGGCCGGCCCCGAGAGAGGTGCCCGTGTGCCCTGCCCGGGGACCGGCACCGCTCGAGCGCAGGGATTTGGCTTCGCCGGATTCCCGACGGAAAGACCTTGGCACGAGGAAGCCGGGAAATCCCGGCTTTTCATCCTTGGGCTCCTCATCCCCGAGCTTTTCCCCAGCAGGCTGCTCAGACAGAGGACACCTCTTGGGCACGGGGAGCATCCCCGTTCTCAGCGGCGAGTTTTGAACGTTTTGCTGAGGAACGCGTGTATATTTTTCACAGGGAATATAAAATCTGCTGGAAGTCAGGCTGTGAATGTTTTTCCAGTGTAGCAAACCCCATGGAGAGGGAAGTGTGAATTCGAGTGAGGTTATCTGAGAAAAACCTGACCTGGTTGTTAAGTGAAGTAAAGTAGAGGGGAGGGAGGAAATCTGGATCATGTGTTACCATATGAACAGGGAATGGGGACATGGAGCCTGCCCTCACTTCTGCACACGCCACTTATTCATACCCTGTGGAAGGTGGTGAAATGTGAAACGTGGTGTTTCAGCCACGGCAGCGGCGAGCAGGGAGGGTCTGACACATCGTTTGGGTGTTGATTAATTGCTTGGCATTTCGTAAAACTTCATCAGCCCCTGATGCACGACGCTTTTTGCAGCTTTTAGGGTTGGGTCTTCCAGGCAGAAGCAGCGGGAGGCTCCTCAGGGTGTCCAGGGAGCAGGTCTGACCTGTGGCACCGCTGTCCCCACCGTGTCCCTTGCATCCCCCTGACCTCCGTGGGGAGAGGAGGCCTCGTTGGAGCTGGTAGGTGCCTGCATGGTACAGGTGAGCCTTTGGAAAGGGCAGCAAGGGGGCTGCATTCACTGAAGGCAGCACTACTTCAGCAAGAACACTGCAAAGGAGTATATGAGATTAAAAGGAGCATTTCTGCTGAGTTTTGTGCAGTAGCAGCAGGTGCTGCTGGAATGACCCTGGGCTGGCAGCTTTGCTGGGCGAGTCTTTCCATGTTTCTATCAGTGCTGCCCTTTGATTTCACAAGAGCCTTGTGGTTGGGCTCCCTTCAGAGGTTCATCTGCTGGGTCTCAGGGGCACCACTTCAGTCTGTCACATCATGACCCACACAAAAAGCCAAAGGGCAGGAGACTGGCTCCCATCAGCCCATCCCACTGCCATCACACCTTCCCCTCAGGCTGCCCCATGTGGCATCCAGGGGACAGAAATGCTTCTGTGTGTGGATTTCTCCTATCCCTTGCTGTACCTTGTAGCTGTTGAATATATTCATTGAGCTGAATGGATTCCCACCTGGCAGTATCCATATCACAGCATTTGCAGCTTCAGCTTTATTTATGGAGAGGGGAGGGAATATAAAATACAAAAGGGAAATAATGCACAAGCCTGCAGAGGCTTCAATGGTATTGGTGAGCTGTGAGCTGCACAAAGCTGTAGCAACACTGGGAGCTTTTCCTAAGTCAGCTGGGAAGATTTAAAGCCCTGGTTTTAAGGTGGCCTTTTTAGAATAACTTTTGACCTAGACTCCAATATCTATTTATCTGGGAGTCTGGCTCCTCTGAAATTAAGGGGAGTTTTGGTTCTGGGTGTGTTCTATAAAGATGGTTTGAAGTCAAAGTCACACTGATTTTACTGCTGTATAGCCACAACTTCTGACATTTATAGTAAAATATTTACTGGGGAAATGGAGCTGTCAGAGGACAACACATATGCCATCAGGCACAGAAAATGGGCTGTTACAGATGAGTGGAGTTTGTGTTTGGTGTCCATGGAAGACAGGACTTGCAGCTTTTGAGAGGTACCATTGTTCATCAGTAGAAAACCTCATTAGAGCAGGACTCAGAGCTGCACTGAGGGGGTTGTTGGAGCAGCACAGCAGAGGACATCCCCTGAGGACAGTGTGGGGATAATTCCTGTTCCCACTCAGTGCCCATCCAGTGCTGCTTGGTGCCATCCCTGGCTCAGGTCTGCCAGGGCAGCACCTCACTCACCCTCAAAGCCCTACAGGGGGGCAGCCCTGGCTTCTTCCCAGGAGACATGAAACTTTGGTTACAACAGATGTTCCCTTTGTCTGCAGCAGCTCTGGCTGGGAAATTCAGGTTGTATGTGGGTGGGAGAGGTGCTGCTGGGTGGGTGCTGCAGGACCCAGAAGCTGGTGGTACAAAGAGACAGTGGAGTGTAGGTAAAGACCTGGTACACACAGCCAGGCCAAGTTTCACCTGGTAACAGGTGCTGGTTGGAGAGGAAGGAGAAGAGTGAAACCAAGTCCATTCTCTGCCTGTTCCCACAGACTTTCCCTGGATGTGGCTGTATTTCCCTGTGCTGAGCAGGACAGGCAGCCAATGGCCTCCTGACCAGGTCATGATGCTGGTGCCAGTTCTCAGGCTGCTCCATGGCACGTGTAGTTTTTCCTACCCTGTCTACTGGGACATTTACCATTAAATCCTGGAACTGGTAATGAATCCTGGTAAAATCTGGGTGGTAGGAAATTTAATACCCCCAATTAGGCATAAATACTTGTTATGTACATTAGTATCCCTGACTATTAAGCCCAAGAAGCTGCACAAAACAAAGACCTTTCCTATGTGAAGATGGGACCAAACTTCAGTGGCTGCTCAGTGTGAGAGCTGGAGGGTTGTGCACAAAGACATCACCGATGGCATTTGAGGAGCTGTGTCCCAAACTGCTTGAGCACAACCACATGGAGCAGCTGCTGTGTTTGGTCACTGGGTTTAATGGCAGCCACGAGTGGCACTTGGGTTCTGAAGTTGTTTGCCTGAGGTGTGGATGACACAGCCCTTCTCCACGTTCTTAATGCCATCGTTTCAGTGCTCAGAGGCTTTTTGGTAAAGCTGGTTTCTAAGTAGGGAAGGGGAATGCAATCTCCTGGCTAACAAGGAGCTGCTCTGTGCTATCAATCATCTTTAATCACACCGAGGGGACTCAGGTCTCAGCAGCCAGGGCTGGCACGTGCAGCCTGACCAACATTCCACTTATCTGCAGCCCTCAGCGTTCAGAGAGCCCAGCATTGCTTGAGGGATTTCTCACTTTCCCTCATTCATCACACTGGAAATGTTCATAAACCCCCCCAGCTGCCAGTGCTGCTGAGAAGAGCAGCAGTGGGGGAAGAGCTGCTGCTGCCTCCCCAGCTCAGGTACCCACCGACAGGGGAGTGGGAGAGTTTTAATTAGCTCTTGATGCTATTTTTACCTCCCAGCATGCTTTATTTAGCTCAAGCTGTCATGCACGGATTGCTAAGGGGAAAAGAAGGAACTGGGGGTGTTGGTCCCTCTGTGCTGAGCAGCCTCAGCTCCTGAACGTGGGCTGTACCTGGGGCTTTTCTTAGACCTTCTGCAGCAGAAAAACTGTATAGCCTGAAGTCATTTCATGTGCTGGTGTTCATAATACACAGCTCCTGCAGGGCTTACACTGAACTTGGGAGTTCTGTTCACACCCATTTCAGTTAAAACAACATCAATCTCTTATGGAAAAGGTGCCTTCAATCATGCTGTGACCTGCCTTGTGGCTGGGAGGACACAGAGACCTTGCAAAGCTGCCATGTGCAAGGAAGAGGCTTATTCTCCTCTTTTTAATCTACAAGGCTGTTGTGCCATCGTAAATGACACTCAGAAGTGGACAAGAACCAACTGTTAAAGCTTTAATACCCCAGAGCAGCCCAGCCTTGGTGCTGCTGTGAGCTGGATGTCCCCAGCTGAGCCAGCTGCTCTCCCCTATCCCTTATCCCTGCTGCTGGGTCTGTACCAGCCAAGGCAAGCAGAGGGAAGAACTACCCTGCAGGCAGAAGGGGGTCACTGGATCGTTGGGTTACTGGAGTTCATGCATTTAGGATCTAAAGTAAAGCCATAATGTACTGCAGGCAGAGGTTAATGGGCAGGCACTGCTCCCACAGCACACAGCAGCAAGGTTTCTGCAGCACATTCTCCAGCTGGTTTGCTTTGTAGCACAAGGTATTTCCCCCTTTTATTCTGGTTTTGTAGCTCTTTGTAGGGTATTGAAACCAGCAGTTTGACTCTGGCCCCTGACTGTGAGCACTCTGACACACCATGAGTAGGAGAGTACTGTGTCAGATTTGATAGGGAGAAAGGACATTGGAAAGGGCTCTGCAAAGGACAGGGCTCAGCTATTCTTAGAGATGTAAACCTTGAAATGATATATCTACTTCAGACCTGGAGAACTAGACCTGGGTACGTGGGCAATATTGCAAGCTTAGAGCTTTAGCTCCTGTTTCCCTCCTGAGAAATGCACTTTGTGTAATGCTTTTCTACAAACCCCCAGGGTAGGAGCTGCCAGCACGTGGATGCAGAGACCTGCCTGCCATCTGCCTGTCCCTGTGTCCCAGCAGCCTGCAGCTCTCCTGTGAGTGGGTCACAGGGGGAGAGCTGGGGCTGTGCCCTCTCTTGAGGTGCAGGATCTCTCCCCTGCCCATTTCCAAAGCCACCTCACTCCCAGCTCCTCCCAGACCATCCAGCAGCTCAAGCCTCCATCGAGGACCCTCCAGGCTGTGACATTTCCTTGCAGTCGATCTGCCAGAACTGAGCTTCCCACCTTCAGCCACACCCCAGGTTTTCCACTTGCCAAAGCGTCGCTTCAGGTGTGGTTAAAAGAGGTAAGAGCCTAAAACACCAAGGAGAAAGGAGACGTGGGTAGGATGGGCTCTGGAAGAGGTCTGGGGGGTATATTTGTGGATGCAGAAAGGCCCTGTGAGTGACACCAGCTGTACACACATGCACAGTGCCAGCAGCCTGTGAGCCAGGGCCAGCAGGGCTGTTCAGTCGATGACTTTATTTGTTTAAAGTTTCTGGCATCAGCCAAAGCCATTAGTGTGAAAGAGCTGGAGCAGAGCCATCACCCCAGTGAGTGCAGTGGCACAACAGGGGTGACCCATTCAGGAAAGGGTCTGGTTTGAGGGCTGGGGTGGGAAAAAAATCTCAGCTGTTGCTTCTTTCACCTTGGGAATAGCATTTAGTTTCCTTATATTTGGTGGTGGAGCCGAGGTGGGCTCAGTTATCAGTAACAGCCATCTCTGCAAACCTGACCCAGGCAAAAGGGCAGGTTTTGAGCAGCCCACAGCAAAAGGGTTGGTGTGGGATAAAGAAAGAGAGGGAAGAACAGCCATAGGTCAGCTTTGGGGGTTCACTAACCTGGATGTGGGTTCAGCAGAAAATTACAGTACTTTCTGTAGAGCATTTCCTTCACTCTTGAACTGCCATGGAAGGATTTCTGACCAAACTGTAAAAAATAACTTGGGCAAGAAATGAAGCACAGGAAGTGCTAGGGAAAAGAGGAATTCTCAGAAAAATTATTGAAGTCAAGTCTAAGGGAAAAAAAATTCCGAGTAATCTCATTAATAAAATCAGTTAGTGGTGAGCATTGCAGTGTGTGGGGTCACACATCGTTTCTTCTGATTACTTTGCAGGTGTTCCCTGTGTGTGATGACAAGCACAAAATTAATGGGTTTGTGATTGCTGTGGCTCAATCTACATTTAAATAACTCATCACCAGCCTTCTTTTTATTCATTTATTTACTTTCAAACCCTCTCTGGAAAGCCTGTGAGCCCAGAGTGCCCATTGATCCCACACTGCCGTGTGTGTCTGTCGGGAATGGCAGTGCCACGTGCAGGGCTGGCTGTGCAGTGCTGCTGCTCACAGCTCAGGGGAGGCTTTCAAGCCCAGTATTGATCCTTTTGAAGTTTATGGCTGCTTATAGTCACAGCTACCAGCCCCTGTCCAAAGTGCCCTGAGATGGGTGTTTCGTTTCTTCGTATCAGGCTAAACCTCCTCCACATCAAAAAGATTTATTTTTGCACTTAATTTTTCCAAGACATAATTTCTCTCTCAGAAATGGAGCTGATGTTTTTAGAGGACACTAAAGCTGCCTTATGCATTCCTGTCCTCCCGTGTGCCAATGGCAGGTGCTGGTAGCCCAGGGCAGGGCTCCTGGGAACCCTGTGGAGCAGCTCCAGCCCGTGGCTCCTGTGACCATTTCCTTCTCAATGTACCAGTGCAGGAGACACTGCTTTTCTCTGCTCTCCTTCAGCTTTGTATGGAACCAGAGCAGTCCTGTATTTCTCTCCTGCCTGCAGTACACCTTTTCCAAGCTTCAGGAGGGATTGTTGCTTCCCAGGCTGTAATTGCAAAACCAAACCTCTATTTCCCAGTCATGCAGTTTTCCAGGTCAGGTTTGTGGAGCTGCTTCTCCTGAATGCCCAGATGGAGCAGGGGCACTGCCCTCACCATCTCCTCCTCTTTCTCTTCCCAGCTGTGGCTGAAGTCATCCCCCATGTGCTGCTCACACTGGTCCAACACTGCCAACCACAGAGCCTCAGCTCAGCCTTGGGCTGCATCCTGCACACACTGCTTTGGGGCCAAAGCATTTGCACCATTTGGGTGCTCCATAAGCTCAGTGAGATCATTCTGTTCCACTGGGGTTATTAATGACTAAATGAGGCTTTTCTGGATTTGCCATGGGGGAGCCAGGGTGATACTGTGCTGTCTCAAGGACCATTGTGTGGTCTCAGCACAGTCCTGCCTGCACACTGCTTGCTCTTAAAAGTTTTGTTCTGAAAGAGCCACTCTCCTTGACCTACTTTGTTTTTGCCCACATCCATGGGCTGTGTTGTGTCCTGAGGAAGGGTTCACACTGCTTGAAGGCCCTTTATTTTTAGCCAGCCCAATTTTCTTGTTGCAGCTTAGTGGGAGCTGGTCCTTTCAGTCCAGCTCCATCACAGCTCACGCTCACTGCATTTGATGGCTCTTACCCAGGTCCCTGATGTTCTTTTTGCATCCATCTCTCACTCAGTGGGCTTCCTACTCTCACAGGCTTTGTTCCTTCACCTTTATGTTCTGCTCAGCCTCTCCCATTACTCCAGGTCCATGGCTTAACCTCTGATTTCCCTCAGCCTTTGGTTTGCATGGACCAGGTGTCCACAACCACACAGGCAAGTTGCCAGGCTTGTCCTGAATCCCAGCACCCCTCCACACACATAACCTTCCCTACTGTCTGCTCCAATAACCTTGGCAGTGCTTCCCCTCCTCACAAACGTCAGGAAATTGGAAATGATGCTCCAGCCACATAAAAAATCAATAGCTGCCTCCTTGGCCTGGCTTGGCCCTGCTCTTTCTGTCTTTTCCCAGGGCAGGAGGGAGCTGCTGTTTTCTGCTGAACTCAGAGCAGTGATTTATTGATATGACCCATCCTGTCCAGACAGTTGACCAGTGATATATTTATTTTTCTCAGCCCATCCATGTAGCCCAGAGTGGTGGCCTGTGTTCAGCTTTAGGGCACAAAGGGTGTTCTCAGAAAGCTGCCCAGGATTTTTTCTTTCTGTGACTGTGGAGCAGTAGGTGAGGACTTAATCCTAGATCTGGGTGAACTGTATTAGGAACAATGCCAATACTCCTTTCATTTCCCAAAGCGTTCAGTCCCAGCAAGGGCCATGTGCAGTTTCCATCAGAAGCTGTAGCTCCAAGACAAGAAGAAATTCATTATGAGAACTGCAGATTATATTGCAGACTGCCTTTATTATTCCCTGGACTATTACCAGAAGGCACAGTGTAATCAAAGGAGCAGCAACATTTCTAAGGTCCCATTTCTTGGAAATCTTTGGGGATATATTAATTTAATTTAAAATACAACTACTGCTGGAAATCAAAAGCATCACCTTTTCAGCCATAGGAAACATAACACAATTGATAAAGGTCACTGAGGACTAAATCCTTGCTGAAAACCAAGCCAGTTCCTGTTTGTGCCCTTGAAAAGTCTTTCACCCAGGAGTTCTGCTAATTCTCCAGGCACTGGACAAGGGGGAAGGTTTGTTTCCAGCAGCTGCTCTGCACCATCCCTGTCCCCCTTCACATCAGGTTCGATTCTCTGTGCCAGAGAGGCAGTAACAGGGATCACTCTCTAATGCATCTGTGATTACATGGAAATTGAAGTGTGAGAGAGAAAAGAAATGAGGCAATTGAGAGGCACGACTCTGACGCCCGACCCCTCTCCCTGCTGCTCACGTCACCCCTATGGCCAGTAAATGATACCAAATGGGTCTATTTTCCAGTGCCTGATGCAGATGGACAACAAATCACAGGATATACTCAGCTATTTCCCTCTAAGTGGCTTTATCTGGACCTTTACATACTCCCCACTATGATTTTTGGCTCATTATTAATGAAAAATGTGCAGGGAGGATGGTTGTTGATGATACACAAGCCAAGAATAGATTCCAGTTCCTTTTACCATTTTGGCACCAAAATGCCAAGAGGGATGAGACACCTTGTAGTAAATGCTGTTCATTTTGAGGCATAACTAGAAAATATGGCTCTGGCTGAGTTAGGGAGAAGAATGGATGAGCCAGAGGATCTGTGTTTTGGATAGGTGATTGCTGGATGAAAATCTATAAAGAGATGGGAAGTGGCATATTCCCTGGGAAATGGGAGGTGCAGGGCTGATGTTCTCTGCCCCACAGCCACCACTTTCTTCTTTAGCTGCTGCCTCCTAATTCTTCAGGGGAAAAAAAAAACCAAACGAGCACCACCTCTGTAATTAGCTCCTCACTCCCCTAGCAGGGAGGTGTTCCTCCTGGGAACACAGCCTGCTTTTCTTGAGTTGAGGGAAACATTAAGTAAGAAAAAATGGTTAGCAAAGCCAAAGGTGGAGGCAAAGCTTGCAGGAGCTGTCTGGAGACAGCAATCGTCTTCCTGTAGATTGGAACCTTCTGGGAAAAGACACAGTGTGAACGTAGGAAGAGCCAAATCCTTAATTTCATATGGAAGGGAATTGTCAGAGCTGTTGCAGTGCTTGAGGTTGCAAGTACATCTGCTTCCTACCAAGATGTACTTGTCTGCTTTGGATTCGGGGTCAGATGTGATAATTAAAGACTCTCTCTCCCTTTCTCTCTTTCCCTCAAAAATTTGATACTCTTCCAACAGCATTCCCTGCTTTTCTGTCTTGTTGTTGCCCAGAGCAGTGAGCTGGAAGGGCTTTGGATGTTGTATCTGTTCAGTAAATGCCATTCTTTGGACTCCACAGTAACTACAAGTTTCCTTCATGTTAGTCTTGTATGAAGTCTGCTGCAATCCCAGCCCAGGGTGGGGTGTTGGGCAGCTTGGTGCTGTGGATTTGAGAGATGGATGTGCTGGGGATGGGCACTGCAAGAGCACAAGATACAGAATATTGGGTGCTCCCCAAGAGCAAGGAACCACTCTCAGCATTGTCTGTATTAACCATGAGGGAACTATGGCATTATCTTTGAGGCTTTTGGGTGTAAAAGTACAAGCTGTGAGGACTTTTGTCATCTCTGACAGTCACTGTAAGCAAGTAAGTATTAATATATTTACATCAGAGGTGTTAGAAAAGAACACCCTCCTCGAGTCTGCTCACCCAGGCGGCCGTGTCAGAACAGTCAGTCGTCATCTCCCAGCACAGGCAGAATTTGTTTCTCCTGATTTAATCACTAAACCCACCACCTTCACCCCAGTGATAACAGCAACAGGATTTCTCTTTGGAAGAGCCCATTCACGGACGTGCACCGTGACAGGAAACACAGCAGAGATGGAGCCACTCCTGACAGGGGCAAAACAAGGTTTGTGCAGTTTTAAAGGGAGGCCAAGGAAGATGCATCCTGCTGCTAAATTTGGTAGCTTTTGTTGCCTAGCTGGATTGATATGTTTTTTCTCTATTGTTTGCTATTCTGAACAACAGCAAAATGTGCCTTGGAAAATATACATGACACGGCACTTACCTGTGATTCATCTTGCCTTTCTAAAAGCAGTCAATAGCACTATCTGCTTCCTTCCTACTCCCCAGAAGACCATCTCTCCAGCATACCTTTTTCCTTTTTGCTCTTATTCCTTTAATCTTTCATTGCTGTGGCTTTTCCCCCCTATATTAATTGCACTTTTCCCTTGCTGCACCAAGAACTGTGATTTCAGGTGGTATTTTATCAGTCTGCAGGGCACCATGAGAACCACTAAGTTCCACAGTTAGCAAGAATGCAATAAAATAAAAAGATTCTATACATAAGTGACATGGGGATGAGGGAAGTTTTTCCTTTCACGTTTGCCCAGGCTGCACTCTCTGTTCCTTTCCCTGCCTCTCTGCAAAGCACAAGCTGGGTTTGGCCTCAGCTCTGATCCAACAAGCACAATAAACAGCAAAAAAAGGCAAGTTATTGCATCATGCCACTCTGCTTCGGGGTGTTTGATGATGGCATTGTGTGCACAAACTGAGCACCGTTTTTGCAAAATCAGCATGTTGATTCCCTAATGGGTAAAATCTATCCTAGAAGAGGAACAATGGTATTACTAGGGAGAGTGGGATGGTAGTGGGAGCTGCCAGGAGCGGGTCCAGCAGCTATAAGCACTTTGTTGATGCGTTAGCGCCGTGTCCATGATCCTCAGCAGGATCCGGTGCCAAGGAGATACAGCTGCTGCTGTCTCCCCTCATGGGAGCGCTTGATAAGGTCAGCGGGTAGATAAGACGCTGTGGTTCGGCCACATCCGTGGGGAGAGCAGTGCTCGGAGAAGCAGGAACTCATCTCCACCAAATAAAAGGAGCCAGTGAGCTGCTCCCGGCGCCCATCCCGTGCCGCTCCCAGCCCTGCGCTCAGCGCATCCCGAGCGCCGCAGCGGTCGGGTGGGATTTGGTTCAAACTCTCCCGTCTGACAGTGATTGTTTTAATGGCATATTTCAGCTCAACCCACACGAGCAATTCGGGGCAGAGCTCTGACACGTCCGTTCCCCAAACCTTTCCCGGCAGCCGCTCCCGTCGCGTCCCCCCGCGCTGTCGGGAATGAGCGCCTGCAGCAGGAAGGCGCTGACCCTGCTCAGCAGCGTGTTCGCCGTCTGCGGCCTCGGCCTCCTGGGCATCTCCGTCAGCACCGACTACTGGCTCTACCTGGAGGAGGGAATCGTCCAGCCCCAAAACCAGACGGCGGAGATCAAGCTGTCGCTGCACTCGGGGCTCTGGAGGGTCTGCTTTCTGGCAGGTATGGTCTCACCTCAGAAAACGTCCCTTGCTAAGGTGATGTTTGTTGCGTGGCAGTGGCATCCCGTGGGAAACGGCCAGGAAATTTTTAGAAGCTCTGCCCATCTTTGCTTCCAAACTCAGGCACAACCTTTGGTAATGTCATCACCCTGTGCCCGACTTTAACAGCCTGAAGGATAAATGTGCCTTTGCACACAGGCTTTGCGTGGGTTTGGTGTTGCCATGCCAGACCTCCCTGTCCCAGTGCTGCAGCCATGGTGCCTTGGGCAGCAGCTCAAAACTTTCCATCTGATCCTTGCAGAATTTAGATTCAGGTCAGCTGGATCGGTCCTTCCATCTGTGCCAAGTTTGATGGAGCGACTTGGCTGCAGGAACAGAGTTGAATAAAACCCAAAGGAATGGGAATCTCAAAGTGACCAGCCCGGAATGTCACAAAGTTTCAACTGCTGCTTTGAAAAAGTCGGGGGAAGTGAGGAGCTCTGAAACCTTAAACCCTCTGGCTTCAGGGTTCACATTTTTGCTTACAAGGAAATGGTCCTTAAGAGGTGTTTTTCTTCAGCCCCAACCACTGACACCCAAGATGAAGCAGCACTAAAAAGGAGATTGTTATATGCATGCACAGAAATTAATTTTAAAGCCTGTCTGCCACCCCAAAAAAACCCAAATAGGCAAGCACAATGCAGGTGTGACTCGGTCTGTGTCTGCTGCAGGTGAAGAGCGTGGCCGGTGCTTCACCATCGAATACGTCATGCCCATGAACATCCAGCTGACGTCTGAGTCCACAGTCAACGTCCTGAGTGAGTGGTTCTGTGGGGTCTTACATTTTGCACCCTGCAAAGTACAACGAGGTCACTAGAGATCCCCCCAGGAAATCCCCTTTGTGTCCTTGCTGAAGAAGCTCTGAGTTCCTTGACAGTGCTACCACGAAAGGATGCACCTTCATTTTTTACTCTGGGAATTACCCACTGTGCTCCTAAGCTTTTGGGGACATCCCTTTCTAATGGCAGGATGCTTATAGAGGCTGTAAGCTGTATAATTTCCTGTCACTGGCTATTCAGCACTAGTATTTATCAAAGTGTTTGGCTTTTTACTCTCCTCTCCATAATTTGCAGCTGTATTTATTCCCTAGCAGTCAATTTTACACATTATATAGTGGGATGAACTAAGGATGGAGTGTCACAGCTCTCATGGCAAATTCTGCAGTAATTTCTGATTTAATAAATAGGAGTGTTCTGCAAACACTTATGGATTGAAGTTAGAGAAAAATGCAGGTTCTGATGGTTTTTTACCATGCAACACTTCACACAGAAACCCTCAAAAATGCAAACATTAGTAGAGTCACCACCGTGGTGGGGAGGCCCTGGCACAGGGTGCCCAGAGAAGCCGTGACTGCCCCATCCCTGGAAATGTTCAAGGCCAGGTTGGACAGGGCTTAGAGCAACCTGGGATAGTGAAAGGTGTCCCTGCCCATGGCAGGGGTTTGGAACGTAAGGTCCCTTCCAGCACAAATCATTCTATGATTCCATAATTCTGTGTTTTACTCGGCTCATAAGCAAAGAAGGAACTACAGACACAACACAGTCAGAGCAGCAGGGCTGGAGCCATCTCACCCAGCCAAGCCCATCTCTCACACCATAGGGGGAGAATTAACCTGTTCTCACTTCCCTCTCTCCTCTCCTGACAGAGATGATCCGCTCTGCCACCCCCTTCCCTCTGGTCAGTCTCTTCTTCATGTTCATTGGCTTCATCCTGAGCAACATCGGCCACATTCGGCCCCACAGGACCATCCTCGCCTTCGTCTCGGGGATATTCTTCATCCTGTCAGGTGAGTTTTGCCAGCCAGGTTTTCTCCTGACAAATGGAACACGTTTGCTTTCATAGCTGCTGGTGCTCTCCTAACCTGCTGTGGCGGCTCCTTAGTGAAGTCATGACCCACAAGAGTTCCCAGCTTGGCCCCACAGCCTGATCAGCCTTTGTGGAGTGAAAAACCATCCAGTACAAACCTCGTTTGTGGCAGTGGTGTAGAAATGTGGGGGAAAGCCCCCACCATCTGTGCAGGAGCAGGTGCTGGGGGAGAGGATGCTTCTCATGGCACATCAGTCACAGGAGAGATCAGAAACTTCAAACTGCTCAGCTGGGATGTTTCTACATGAGAAAAGTGAATGTTTTATTCATGGTGTTGTGTGAGTGTTCAACAAATAGCTATGACAGCTGAGCTTTGAAGCCAGCTCCTGCCAGAGCCAGCTGCCTCCTCCCTGGTGCACAGAGACTTGCCTGAGCAGGTAATGGTTTGACTGAAATGAGAGGAGTGCCCTGGGTTAGTGCAGCAGGAGGGCTGTTATTCCTTTCCCCGGTTATTCCAAGCATACTTCCACAGTTTTTCACATTCCCCCAAAGTCAGGTGTTAAGGAAGGTGCTTCTTCAGCAATTTTATCCCTGAAGCATTTCCCACTGTCCTTCTCCAGGTCTGTCACTGGTGGTGGGGCTGGTCCTCTACATATCCAGCATTAATGATGAGATGCTCAACAGGACCAAGGACTCGGAAACGTTCTTCAATTACAAATATGGATGGTCATTTGCCTTCTCTGCCATCTCATTCCTTCTCACAGAGGTATCCAGCAGCTCTCACATCCCTATAATGAGGGTATCCCATTCTCAGGGTGGGCACACTGAGGCTGTTGGCAAAAAAGAGGACTCAGAGGGGGTTAAGGGTGAGGAGGGGGTCTAAGGGTGAGCTGTGAGGGCAGGAGGGTAATATATAGTGTGAAGGGAGACACGGTGGGCACAGACATGAGCCTGGAGCACTGATGGGGCATTTGATCACAGAATCACAGAATTGATGAGGTTGGAAAAGACCTTTGAGATCATCAAGTCCAACCTATTACCTAACACCATCTCATCCACTAAACCATGGCACTAAGTGCCACATCCAGGCTTTTTTTTAAACACTTCCAGGAACGGTGATTCCACCACCTCCCTGGGCAGCCCATTCCAATGGCCAATCACGATTTGAAGCTGAGCATAAAATGCAAAGGAGGAGGAGGTGTGGTTGTGCTGCACTATTCACTGCACGGACCCACAGCACAGGGCAGTGAAGTCACAGCCCTCAGGCGCCTTTTGCGCATCATCAGCAGAGTCAAAAACGAGGCGATGTGTATTTCGTTCTGTTTCGGTGGTGGTGCAGAAGGCAGCCGTGAGCAGGGTGGGCGTCAGGCCGTGTCTCTCTCCCCAGAGTGCCGGGGTGATGTCCGTTTACCTGTTCATGAAGCGCTACACGGCCGAGGACATCTACCGACCTCACCCCGGCTTCTACCGGCCCCGTCTGAGCAACTGCTCCGACTACTCGGGGCAGTTCCTGCACCCGGACGCGTGGGCGCGGGGCCGCAGCCCCTCGGACATCTCCAGCGAGGCGTCCCTGCAGATGAACAGTAACTACCCAGCCCTGCTCAAGTGCCCCGACTACGACCAGATGTCCTCGTCCCCGTGCTGAGCCCCGACACCCCCGTCCCGCTCCCACCGAGCGCCGACGGCCGCCGCGTCCCGACTGCGTTTGTCGTTTTTTTAGGCCACTCTTTCGGGCCAATTCTCTATTTATAGGAGAGTAGATGTAACCAGAGAGATTGGTTATATAACCAGTAGTGTAACCTAGAGAGTTGGGATGTTTGCTTTTCTTGGTTTTTTTGGGTTGTTTTATTCCTCCCTCCCTAAACTAAAGATCGCTCCAAAGTCCTCTCGGCTCATCCTGCTGAGCAAACAGCAGTTCTGCCTGGGGGATAAATCCATGGCTGGACTAGAGAGCAGGAAAAAGAAAATAGAGTAGAGCTAAGAAAAAAAAATGTTTTTTTTTTGGTGTAGGCTGCAAAAGTTTGTGCATTTGACCTTATCACTTAATTATATATTTACTGACCTAAGCACCAGCAGGCATAAAAGATTTGTGTAACTTTCCAGGAAATAACCAGCATTAGAAAGATATAAATTTTGTCTTGATTATCGACTGATTGATTACTCTCACTGCTGGATATCACTTCCAGCCAGGCTGTACTGGGAAATAGCCATTCTTCTCAAAGATACCTCAGCAGGTTTGGACACAAACAGGTGGTTGTTCCTCTATGGCCACTTGCAAACTGTTGGTTAAATATCCCATATTAGACTGGAAGCACCCTGGTTGGGTGGCTCCAGCACCCAAATTTCCTCTGCCATCCCATAGACAGGAGGTCTGAAGGCAAATGGGAGAATTTCAGTGCAGCATTGAGTGGAAAACACCCTAAACCCTTCCCATGGGAAACATTAGGTGCAGGATTTAGGGGGAATTACGGCCAGAAGTTATTTCAGTGAAAGGTGAGATCCCAAACCAGTATAAAGTGATGTAGCTGAGATTTATGGCACAAGTCTGCTGCAGCAAAGTAGTTGGCTTACATTTCATTTTGGCAAGAAAATTGCATTTTAGCTGCTTTGTGTGTGTGTGTGTAAACCTTATTTTGAGGTTTTAAGTTTTCAAATTTCATCTGATGCTTTGGCATTTTGGCCTGAGCCACCTGCCAGGGGAGAGCATCACTGATGGAAAACAGGGCAGGGAAGGAAAAGGCTGTGCTCCCTCATGCCTTCCTGTGCAAGCCCCAGCTTGTCACATTGCAGGAGAAAGAGCTTTGTCCAAACTTTATTTCTGTTCTTGTTATTTTCAGCATTTCTGAAAATTTTCTTTCTGCAAAACAAAACCGTCCGAGGATTCTTGATATATTTGAGCTTGTTTTGTCTTACTGTAATTAAAAGAAACAGAATATACTCACTTTTAATCTCATTTATAGCACACTATGTTATGAATGCTGCACCTCTTTGTCATTATTATTTAATCTTAATATTTAATATTTATTAGTTGCTGTTTAATATTATTTTAAACACCTCCAAAGCAGGGGCCAAGTCTTGATGCAGCATCACTATTTGCTTCAATCCAACTCCCATTCCACAGGACCTCACTGCAGGTGTATTTCCAGCCAACTTTTGAACAGATTATTCCTCTCCAGTTCCTTCAGATAAGCAACATATATCTAGTGTTTATTTAGTGTCTCTGAGTCCTAATCTGCTAAGTTTTAAAACCAGGGTATCATTTTGTAGACACAGCTCTGTTTATTTGGTTTTTATATTACTCTCAAGCATTTGTGTTCTCACTTAAACCCCACTTTGGAAGTGCAACATGACAGGTTTGCTGCTGGTTCAAGCATTAAAGCACAGTCCGGCCCCACCATCCAGTAACAAAGTTTGCTGGTTCTCATCTCCTCATCCCAGCCAGATAAACCATCAGTTTTCCATTGGGATCTCCATGTTCAGTGTGAATTTGGCTCCAAGAAAGCACTGGAGTTTACAAGCAATGATTTTGCATTTCCCAGAGCCTGATCCAGTTTGCTGGGTTTGACACTAGTGATTTTTGGTGGCTTAAGGGCAATTGCCTTTGCATCTTACCCTCAATGGATCCTTATATTCTCAGTCCTTCTTGGAAGGCAGATCTTCAGGATCACCAAAGTCGCTGATGCTCAGAGGCACAAGGGTTGTCCCACAGTTCCTCCACACTGGGGAGTCATTTTGTGGGTTAATCCTGTGCAGCATCATGAGATGCCCCCATCCCCCAGTGGAATTTTCCTTTGTACTTATTAAATACGGAATTATTCATTTTATAAATTAAAATGTTTGCCTACATAAGCAGAAGAAATTAAAAAAAGCTTCGTGCCTTCCTCAAGGCCCCAGAAGGTTTAGCAGAGTCTAGGGGCGAATTAGAAAAGTAATTATTTTAATTCATTGGAGAGATCATCATCATGTGGCTGCATTTGTGAGCCTGGGAGTTCACACGTTCACACAAGGAGCACAAGGACTGCCAACAGAAATCTGTCAAAGTTTGCTGTTGGGTGAGTAGATGCTGGGTTTGGGTGGGATAATGTGGTGTTTGGTAAAGCACAGGCAGGAGTGGTTGTGCCTCCAGGTGCTGCTCTAGCCCTCCAAAAGTGCCTGGTGAGGCAGCAGCTCTTGCTTTGGGTGGCTGTGAGCCTTTTAATGTTATCACACCTTCATGGGCTGTGGAGAAACTTCTGCAGAGCCTCTGATGCACAGAGACATGTGCACAGTGTGGGTGAGGCAGTGGGGCTGTGAGCCCAGTCACACCAGTAAATACATGTAGCACCCCCTTAGAACACCTACTTATCATTTCATCACCTCTTCCCCGGCCTGGTTTCACCCCACTTTAATCTGTTACCCCACATCCTCCTTGAGAGACACTGCTCAGTCACCTCCTTCAGTCTCTCTCCCACCCATTCCAGTGCTGGCCTCCCACCATGTTCTGTCTCTGTTGCTTTGCTTGCAATAAATAAAAAGTGGAGTTTGAGGATAAACTACCAATGAAATTAGAGTTTTTACCCCTACGAGACTGAAGTCCTTAAATTCACCCGATGGGATGAGCCAAGCTGCTCCCAGCCCCGTGGGAAGGTGACTGTCTGACACTGCACAGGGAATGGTTTGCACTTAGAAGCAAAAAAACCCTAGTTTTGCATGAATGACTAATTGGTGTCAGACTCTTTTGTGCATGTGGCTGTGTCTCCTTGAACTACAGAGAACGAGTTAGTGGGATTAAGGATTAAATAAATCCTGATGCGGGCGCAGTTCCCTGCTCCGGGTGCTGCTCAGGACTGCAGGGGGCTGGAGCTGCTCTGTCCCTGCCATGAGGCTCCCACACCCCTCCAGCCTTCAGCGGGTGCCACCCGGAGTTCATGGCACGGGGAGGGAGGGACGGGCACGGAAGGAATGGCACATGGGAGCCAAGAGAACCCCTGGCTCGGGGAAGGCTGGTTGGGAAGATGAGCACTCTGAGATTTTCTCAGGGAACTCCAGGGAGCCACGCTCCTCCTCTGTGGGGTTTTTAAATCAAATCTCCTTTCTGTAAACCCAGAGAGGCTTACAGAACCTCCCAGGCCACAAAAGCTCCTCTCTTCCAGCATCTCCTTCCCACTCCAGGATTCCCCTCCTTCCCTCTTACACCACATCACTCCCACAGCCCCAGCTGTGATGAGCCCTGGTGGGAACAAGCTCCATTTGCCCATTAGAGTGTCCTGAAAACCCTTAATGAATCATGAGGTATGGATGCAACAGGTTCATTAGAGACCAATCACAAGCAGTAATTAAGTAGCCAGGAATAATAAGGCTGTGCTGGGTCTTGTTCTCCCTCAGTTGCTGCTGGAGTTGAGGCTCCAGAGCCTTTTCTTGCACAGTGCAAAAAAAAAAAAGATTAGATATATACATTTACACATGGATATAGAAGAGCTGCCCTCCAGTGCTCCCTTTGCAGCTCCATTGGCACTGAGCATGAGGAGCCTCTGGGAAGGTTCAGGGGAGGCACAAGCCCTTGTAGGGCAGTAACCCTCTCTGAGCAGAAAGACAGACCAAGAGTCTTGCTGAGCTGTTTTGGCTGCTGGTGAAGTTTCTGCTGAGGTGAGATGAGGTTTGGGCAGGTGGTTTTGGCCAACCTGGCCCTGCTCTTGCCCAGGAGGATGGCGTGGACCTGTTGCTCAGGTGGGCAGGGGGAGAGTAAATCCCTACAGCTGAGGCAGCCTGAGATGAGCCTTGGTGTTGCATCCCCTGGACACGGGATTGAAGACCTGTGTCCTTTATCAGCTTCAAGCACACAAGACCCAAAGGTAGTTTTATTAAGGTGGGTTTCAGCCACATGCCACTGTGGCAGGATGAGGAGTTGACTTGGGCACCGTGTTTCTAACTCACAGTGCTCTGCTCTCGAGTCCTTGTGTTGCATTATTAATGCTATTTGTCAAGGTTGTGTATTCATTTTCCCAAATGTGAGTTGGCCCCATGGGCTATTCAAGGTGTGCTAAGAAATTAAATAGTCTTATTCCTCCCTGCTGATAGCTGTGCAGAGCTGGTGTGTTTGTGCTGGGGATGCTGTTTGAACAGGCAAAGTATTCACCTCAGTAAATACTCCCCCACCAATGAGAAGTAGCTGGGAGATATTTATTGTCTTCTTCTTCCTCCCTTATCAGATTTATTTATTTACTTCCTAATTTTTTCCCAAATTGACAGTCAAACTTACCGAGACAAAACAGCACTTTTCCTCTTCATTTTCCTCATCCAGTTTGGGCTTCTGGTGGGATCAGCTGTGACTTCTGGGCAGCGAGCAGGGTGTCCCTGGTGCCCCAGATGCTCCATAGGTGCCACCCCATGAGCCCCACTGGATGCTCCACTGACCTTTCCTCTATTCAATGCAGGATTTCTGTCTATGGCTTTAGTGTAGATGTCAAATCCCAACCTGTTCCCATGGATACAGTAGACCGTTGAGAGGGAAGAGCTGCCTCTTTGCTTTATCTTCATGTAGGGTTTTATATACCTCAGATTTTGGGTTCCTGTGACCTCAGTGGGGGGTGGTTCTAAGGGGCAGGAGATGGCTGCAGCAATCACCTTGTGTGCCTTTAATTGCAAGGCAGTTCCCCAGATATAATCCTTCTTTTCACACCACTTCATCTCTGACTCTCTAGTCAATTCAGTCTTCTAACAAACTTTGTAGAAGAAAGATTCTTCTTTATTATTATTACAGTTTGCAACACAGGAAAGCACTATTTCAACCAAAGAAATTAGCCTCACTCACCGTGTTGCCAGATTCTACCCCAAGGGCTGAATTTGAGGAATGCATTGACTCTAACTGGATGTTTCAAGCCTTGAGTAGTTTGTACCATGTGTTCTGCAAGCTCTGTCCAGGATTTTTAATCAAACCACCTCAGAGCTCCCCAAGCCTCACCCCTCTCTCCATTTCCAGTGAAAGGAGAAATATTCAGGCACAAATTGTGATTAATATTCTTTGGAAATACACAGCACCAGCAGTCAAGGTTATTCCCCAATAACCCATCATTTTTGTCATCAGCTCCAGATAAATCTTCTGACTGTGATGAGATGCAGCTGGTTTTAATCTTTAATGTTAGGGCAGTGTGAATTCGTCTTTCTTAGAGGCAAACCAGGTGTGACAGGGGTGCAGAGAAGGTTTTCCATGGCTTGGGCTCCTTCAGGTTTGGAGCTGCTTCATCTGAGGCTGATGCAGCTCCATCTGCCCGAAGGGAGCTGGTTGGGTCCTGGTTAAACAGCTCATTTTGGAACAAAGGCACCACTACCCCAACCCATCCCAACTAGCACCTGTAAATCTGCATGGAGACAAATCTTCAGACCCGAAATTCAGCTTTACTGTAATCAACAAAGTATGTGGGCACGTGCTGAAATCCTTGGACTCCAGCAGGATCCATCGTGGAGCCGAAATTAAACCTGAGCGACGCTCTGCTGAACAAGAGCTGCCTTTGTTTAATGACACCTGCTTTTTGTGATAGAGGAGATGGAAGGCACAAAAGAGGAGATAGTACAGAGACATGACCAGAGATTTATTATTTTCCTATAGTGATAACATCTTTAATGAGGTGCATGTTCACAGAAGTACAACCCTGAGGTTCTCACATCTGTCTGATGTCCTGACATGTGCCAGCTTCCCACTGCAACTGCAGGGGAAAAACTGCCAAGGAAGCTGAAAGGTGCTATTTAATTAATAACAGCTAATTTGAATAAATACCAAAATGTCACTCAGCTGCTGTGCAGGTGAGTGTGGTGATTTCACCTCCATGGGAAAGGTGACACGATCAGTGTCACACACAGGGCGAGGGACCAGCAGTGTCTGTCATGTTGGTGCAGGTCAGATCCTTGTCATTTCTTTATATATAATAAGTAAATCTATGATATTTAGGTTTAGCATAACTGAGTGCTGTGTGGGTCTTAATGCTGGTTTAATCTGTCTCCAGCTTGGCTCATCAAAGGCTGCTGAAGTGAGAGGATAAGAGAAGACTTCTTGGCCTTTGCCATGGCTTTGTAGTGCCCAGCCAACATCCTACATCAAAATAATATGGTTTTTAAAGCTGCCTGCTTCAATGCTAAATAAGCTCAAGCATCTGAGTGAAAGCTCTTGTTTGTCTTTGAAAGGCAAATTGTGCTTAATTTCAGCAGAAATTACAGGATCAGTTTCTTGACAGAGCATCCCCTGTTCGTGCTGGGCTTAACAAACTTGAGAATGACCCCTGTTTGTCCAGGACAATAGGATTATATATTATTTAGTGTTATTATTCATAATTTAGGTAAACAAAGAAGGTGTCTCTGACAGTGCAGAACACGTACATCTAAAATCCCCGTCAAATTATTTATTTCCATATAAATTATGTACTGTCAAAACTGCTCTACTGATCTGAAGGTTAAAGGCTTCATCACAGAAATGTAGCAGCTCCCTGTCATCTCAATCAGAATGTGATTATTTACAGAAAAAAGCATCCTGGTGGCTGTGGATTTCCTATTGATCTGCTCCAGCAGCTCTGTCTGACTGAGAACAGCTGAAATACATGAAATAAAAACACAAACCTACAGTTGTTTTATCTTCCCATAAAAAGTAGGTCATATCCCCAACTGAGCTGTATTTTATTCATGTAAATACATTTTTACAATTAAAAATGCAACAAAAACTATGTTCATGTCAACAGGGCTGAGCCTGGTAAAACTGGGTTAGAGCTGATGCCTGGGCTTCCTCAGGCAAAGCCTTGCTGATGATGGGGCAGGTCCCTCACACCTCTGCCATGGCCACAGGACCCCAAACCACACATTTGGGAGCAGGAAAGTGAAGGAGGAGAGGAATGAAAGCGCTTAAAGCTCTCCAGATTGAGCTCCATATAGGAATAATTATGGCTGCTATTTAAAGGAGTTGTTTAATAACGTTAAACCGATGACAGGCTGAGATTATAACACTGCCACCTCCACGCTCCTGGGGGCTTTTTCTTCCCCACTCCCACCCCCCAATCAGTTCTGGTATATTTGCATTTTTCCAAGCCAATTATTGTGCTCCAAAGGCTCTTGAGCAAGCTGGGAATTGCTTTGCATGTGGGAAGAACACGAGGCAGTGAAGTAAAGTAGCAAAGCCATCACCCCTCTCCTGGTGTCTTCTGGTCCAGTAAAATATTCTGGGCAAATCAGAGCTGCTTCTGGGGGTGAGAGGTCACCCCATGTACTGACCCATGGCAGGAGTGAGGCTAATGTAGCATAATTTATTTTCCATGGGAAAACACACCCCATCTCAGTTTTCTTATTTATACAACAGAAACTATATTCTTGATTGGCATATTGGTACTTTGGGACCTTTGGATGAAGTGTGTTGCTCTTGCTATGCATACAGATAATTAATGATGGCTTTTGTGGAGGGTTAATGTCTCATTTGTGTGCATGGTGATTAGCACTGAGCTCCCCTAACACAGGGTTCTGTGTTACCCTGCAACAGAAATTGGAGCTGCTTAGAGAAACTGCCCTGACAGGGATGTCAGGGTTGTCTTAGGGACCTGCACCAGCAAAATATTAGAGCCTGAAACAGGCAGAAGAAAATAATGAGCTAAAAAGAATGGGGCTTTCTGCCACATTTTCCTATACTTCTGGTGCTTCATTTGTAATAAGAGCAAAAAAAATGGCCTTGGGTCCAGATGGCTGTTGTTTGAGAAGGAGGGTGGTGTGAGCTCAGGTCAGTGCCTCCTCTGCAACCATCACTACACCATTAATGGGGAGAAGAAACTCTGTATTTCCTCTCTTTGGCCGGGTCTGTCAGTGTTCAACTGATGCCATTCATCTGGGATTTTTTGTTTGGTTGTTTATTTCTCCTTGTGTTGTGGGTAGGATTGTCTTTTCCATGCACATCACACTTTTCTAGCCATCAGGAACAGCTGTTTTTCTGCCCCATGCTGGAGCTGCACAAGGAAAAAGAGGTTAGGAAAATTTAAAAGCAATTTCAAGTAGTGTGAAAATATATCTGTCAACTTGGCCTATTTGCTTGAGGGTTCTTGGCCTCTGTTGGGTTGAGTTTTTTAAGATGTCAGGAAAGATGCTGGAGAATAAATTAGGTTACATTTAGCTCAGAGTACCAATTAAAACTTGGAATGGTCAGGGCCTGTTTAGGCAAATTAATTAAAAGATTGGCACATAAATGATGTGTATCTTTTTCTTCTCACCCTGGGAGACCTTCAGACCGGGACATTTGAAGGTGAGACCACTAACCCAATGTGTGTTTCCATTAGCCAACCCTAAAACTGTCCTTCCTGACCTTCCTGGCTGGTCTCTAACCTGTGATAAATTGGGCTTTTCCCTCAGGAGGTTTTCTCCATCACCAGCACTTCCAGCCTCTTTAACTTAAGGCAATTTCATTCTGCATCTCCAAATTTATTCCCAGGAGTTTGAAGGAGCAGGCACATCCCACTGTCTGCTGATAGGGCTCAAAGCATCTGCACATCCCACCCCAGTGGGGATGGTTTTCCATCAGTGGGATAATCCATGGGAAGGGCAGAAAGGTAAGAAACCTTTAGGAAGTACAGTTCCTATTTCATACTCCCTCGGGAATGGATTTAAAAAATTNGAATAATATTAAATCATTTGAATAACATCAAATAATAGCCATTGGAGAATCCCCACTCAGTCTTCATGAAAAACAGAAGTTCATTGTTAATCCCAGAGACAGAAAAGCTGAAAAACAGAGGATTTAAAATGTGGGTTTATGAATACTTTCCTGTTCTTTTTCTTCTTTTTTATCTTTTTTTTTTTAGCTTTGTTTTGTTTAAAATACTGCAGAATGAGCACGTGAAGCAGTTTCCACCCTGAACTGATCCTCCTTGGAATGCTGAAAAGCTGAGTTCCAGAGGGACCTTTTCGTACTTTTCCCCCCCGAGGAGAAAATGGCTTTTTAGGGGCTGGAGCTGGNCCTATTTCATACTCCCTCGGGAATGGATTTAAAAAATTTCACAGTTTACAATGAAATTGAGACAAAGAGCATCACTGGACCTCCCAAACACTGAAGGATTTCTTGCTCCAGACAGGTTCTGTGCAGTGAAAGCTGGGATAAAACCTGCTTCTCCTCCAGTTTGAGGAAACAGGGCCTCCTGCCTGCCCTGCCCTGCCCTGGCCTCTCACCAGCACCAGGCTCCATGGACAAAACAGGGTCTCAGCAAGACCCCTGTTCTCCCAGGTTATGCTGTTTTTCAGTGCTGAAAATTCCTGACATTTGTTTTTTCACTTGCAAACAAAAGCACTTATAATAATAATAAAAAATAATNATAATAATAAATAATAATAATTTGAATAATATTAAATCATTTGAATAACATCAAATAATAGCCATTGGAGAATCCCCACTCAGTCTTCATGAAAAACAGAAGTTCATTGTTAATCCCAGAGACAGAAAAGCTGAAAAACAGAGGATTTAAAATGTGGGTTTATGAACACTTTCCTGTTCTTTTTCTTCTTTTTTATCTATTTTTTTTAGCTTTGTTTTGTTTAAAATACTGCAGAATGAGCACGTGAAGCAGTTTCCACCCTGAACTGATCCTCCTTGGAATGCTGAAAAGCTGAGTTCCAGAGGGACCTTTTCGTACTTTTCCCCCCCGAGGAGAAAATGGCTTTTTAGGGGCTGGAGCTGGAGGGACACTGGGGCTGGAGGCCCTGGGGGACACTGGGGTTGGGGGGATCTGGGGGCACCGGGGGTCCCGCTTCCCTCCGCACCGCAGCCCCCGCCGCTGGTTTCGCAGCACCCTCTCCTGCTCCGACGGCGAACAGCAGCCTGGAAGGCTGGGAGTCTCCCAGAAATTGCTTTTTCTGAGCTGTGAAAGCTCCTTAGTGACCCTGAGCCCCACTGATCATTTTTGGGAACGCGGGCAACCGAAAATGCAGCTCCTTCTGGAGAGACAACGGGTGGGGGCTGCCCTCTGGGAATGATGCTGCTCCTGCAGAAAGTTTTGTGGGCTTTTCTTTTTGTCAAAAAGTCAAAGCAGAGCTCAGAGTCCTCACTCAGGTGTAAATCCCATAGGCTGTTGGGATTTTGACAGAGCAAAAATATTTTAAAAATAAATTAAAAAAAAAATAAAAGAAAGACTATAGTAGGCTGAGATTAAAAAATATATATATATAAATACTATTTAAGAGCAGAAAGGAATAACTAATACAGACAAAGAAGTGTAAAGGGTAAAGATGGTGGCAAAACTGTTGTCTGGGACCAAACAGTGCCTGAAGAGGAAGGAACACAGTCTCCATGTCCAGTCAGTGCCCCCACTTTGATCCTGCTCTGCCACAGATGTTCCCACTCTGACCAAACCAGACACGTTGCTGAACCAGCAGAAACCCTGGGGCTGCTGCAGAGGTGTGAAAAATGTCGTTGGGGAGATTATGACTTTCACAAGCAGTGAAACAACCACCAGAGCCTGGTTTCTGATGGACCTGTGGGTGGAGATCCATTCCTGCAGCAATCCTGCCTCATCCTCTTCCATCCAGCTGTTTGCATTGATTTTGTGGCACTCATAGTTTTCCAGCTTGGATCCTACATCAAACTGGAACAACTCAGGTGCAGCTGTGGATTGGGACTGACTGGTCACGGAATATTATGGGCACAGACCAGCAGTGCAGATTGACCACAAAAAACAAGTTTCCTTAGGAAGGAATGGTAAAAAAAAAAAAAAATTAAAAGCTGAAAGTTTTATGAGTTCTTAGCAGACATGGAAAATGCTGTGATTGGGAAGACAATAAGAGAGGGCAGAATGAAGGGCCTCTTAAGTGCCACTTAGGTGCTGCTATGACGGGTGAGATGCAGCCCCTTCAAGCAGACAAAGCCAAATGAGTGTGGGCTTGGAAAAAGGAATCAGCACAGAAGCAAAGGAGCAACTTAAACGATCCTGGAAGAGAGGAAGGAAGGGGAGCAGCACTCAGTCCTACACTGGTAGTGTCAGGAAAGAGGAATCAGGAACTTTCTGGAGAATGGTGTCAAAGCAGTAACAAATATCTGGGTAAAAACTTTTCTGCAAGCCTGAGAATCTGCTGGTGGTGGTCTCACCCACTCCAGTACAGCTTCTCACTCCTCCTGCCCCCACGTGGAGCATCTTGGAGCTGAATAATTGATTTTGTTCTGTATTTTCAGCTCCTTGGGAGCTCTGGGTACCCTGGCAGAAAACCCTGGCTGCAGGTCTGAGACCCAGATCCCAGATGCTCTCACTGAAGATTTCAGTGTACCCAGACTTTCTACTCTGCAGAAGTGTTTTTATGACATTCAGAAAAAGGTATCACACTCCTGCCTTTCCTCAGCCATTGGGGATACTCACTGCTCACACTGTTTGGATGTGGGAAAGCAGAATGGAAGCAGATGCCCCAAAGGGGAAAGAGCCTGCCCTTCCCCAGGTCCATAGATCCAGGACAAGTACTTTATCATATAATAATGGGGCAGTTTTTATTCTGGCAAAGAGCTGTGTCAATAAACACCTCTTTGGTGCAATTCCTGGCAGCTGAGCTTTGATTTGCATGGCCTCTGTAACTACCTCGGGGATTACAGCTACACATAACACATGGATTTTTGCTGATAAGAATTGAATGCCTCAGTATGAACAGAATTGATCCCTTAGTAAATGCTGCCCTAATAAGAGCTGCCTTGCATCAGTCAGGCTGCAGCACTGGGCAGCTAAAGGTGGGTCGTTCTGTTAACCATGGACAGCCCAGGCAGGGGAGGAAGGGAAATGACCCAGCCAAGTCCCCTGTCAAAGGCAGGAGGAGGGGAGATGGGACAGAAAATGTCCATCATGTATAACTGCAGATCCTTCTGCATCCAGCAGTGGTTCACTGAGGACCAGAGGGTGGCAGGAGGAGAGAGCTGGAAAAATTCCTTATAAACTAAGGATGTGCAGACACCAAGAATCCCCCTGGGTTTATCTGTTATTATTTTGAAAAGAAAACAAATTAAAGTGGTTTTATTATTAAAAGAGCCTGTCTGAGGAAGCCAGAGACCTTCTCAATATCTGCTTGCATTATTAAAGGGAATGAATCATTAAATGCACCTTGAGATGCAGTCACAGGTACCAGGATAAACCAATTCCCCAGAAAAAGAAGCATCAGCTGAGGGTCTTATTTGCAACTGATCTTCAGAGCAATTTCAAGGTGTGCAGGTCAGTGCAGCAGGAGGGCACCTGATTCCCTGAACATCAATAGCTCCCTGCAGTGCTTAGAAGCACATGGATCTCAGGCCATGGGGAAAGCTGCTGGTTTCTGTGCATCCATGGAGGAGCCTGGAGCTGGATTTCGGAGAAACAGCTTTCTCTCTTTGTAATGGTGCTAAAGGAAAAAACAAGCCTCAACTCTCAGCAATAAGAGAATTAGCATGACAGATGGCTTGCAGGAAAAGAAAAACTATCTCGGGTTCTGAGATTTGTGCTGACTGAGCCATAGAAAGGAACTATTGCAATTAGCATTTGTGCTCAGTAATTGAGGAGCATTGAGAGTACCAACCCAATTTGCCACCATTGTCGAGCGTTCATTGTTCCTGATTTTTTTTTTTTTCAATTTTCCCTGAAGTCACAAGTCTGGGGACAGACAAAACGCCACTTTGGTTTTTGCCTTCCTGAGCCGTCCTGGGAAGGAGGAGCTGTGCCGAGCTGCTCTCTGGGCTGCATCCCTTCGGCAAAGGTAGCACAGCTCCCCCGGTACCCGGGGTTATCCCTGCCTGCTTCAGCAAGTCCATCACATTGTGATGCATCAATACGGCCAAAGGCAGCCGGGTTCGGAGCCGTGTGCGGCTGTCACTGTGCATTGCTGTGACACAGAGCCAGCCCGGGCTCTCTCTGGGAGGAAATTCCTACCACCACCCCACGCACCTGGGGGAGATGCCTCTGGGCATACGTGCCCTGGCACCCATCATTTATCTGTCTCCTTCTGTTTGGAAATTAGCCTTGAAATGACATCTTTCCGGGCAGTGGCTGCACCCCAGGCTCCGGCACAGGGCGTGTGGGAGCGGAGATCAGCCCCAAAAACTCCTCTCACTGCTCCCCACCTACCAGACCTGCCCACGGAAAAATGGGAATATGCTCTTCCACGAAAGTTATACCCTTCCAGGGACGGAAGGTGGCAGACGAGTTTGCTTTGCAGAAGTAGCTGTGCTATCTGTCCGAAGTTTAAGAACACGAATTCCGGTGTGCCGGTGGCACACACCCCCTGAGCCCAGGGCAGCAGCCCCAGGGTGGGCAATGAGCTCTTGGGTTTCCAGGTGCTTGGCACAGGCTCTGTTATGGCACTGCTGGAAAAACAGCACCTCACCCACAGCTGTGCTGACCTGGGAAATGGCCTGGGTTTGATAAAACCTGTGAATTTCTGATACAAAAAAATATATTGGCTATTTCTTAGCTTTTATTGTTTAAGCCACAGGCATAGCAAGGAATGGGGCAAACCAGAGCATAACAAAGCCTTTCAATTTATTACATTTTTCTCAGTGTTTGGGGTTTTTTATTCAGTTCTCGTGTAGCCAGCACCAAATAGACATCTGAACAGAGCAGTGGAACTAATCCTGACATGGCCCATGCAAGAAACAACACAGGCAGAAGAAAACTGCCTTTCTGTTTTGTTTTTGCAATGAACCTGCACAGCAGGTTCAATCTCAGGCTCCAGCAGGTTTTGGGCCCTTTAATTTGTGCCAAAGAGGTGGGAAGTGTGAGGCTATAAAGGCTCTGCAGTGAGCACTGAGGTACCTGTGGAGGGTGTCCTAACTTGCTGGGTGGAGAAGGGCAATAGTTCAGGTAAGATCCTCCTCTCTGCTCTGGCATTGCTGCTTTCCAACTGAAATTTATTTTATTCTGAAACCTGATTTTCTCAGGAGCCTCTGCAGGCATCAGCAGAGATCCCCTGCTATGCCCAGCAGTGCTGAAGAACCTGCTGGGGCTGCAGTTTGAGCCTCAGCAGAGGCTTCTTGCCTAGGAAAAAAAAAAGAAAAAGAAGTTAAATTGAGGTAGAAAAACCCTGTGTCTCATGGTCTCAGCTGCTGCAAGGTCCAGCCTGAGCTGGAGTGTGTCATGAGCCTGATGGGAGAGGCTTTGTTGATGTGAAGCCTGTTTGCTTTAAAAGTCATGTTTTTATGTTCCTGTCTTTAAAAACCAAAAAGCTCTCCTGATATATATCTGGATAAAGATACAAAGATAGGAGGTGTTGCCTCCTAAGCAGGAGAAGGATGGGGGAGATAGGCCAGGGAAAATAATTATGGTCCTGGTGAGGAATACTTGGATTAAAAATATTAATGAGTTCTTGCAGCTCTCAGTCAGAGATTCCTTAAGCAGGTGTAAACTCCTGAGTGGATAAACCACGCTGCCAATTCCTCGAGCCACATTCCACTGCAGCAAAGCTCCTGTTACAGTCGGGATTTGCAGTTCTCACCTAATCATCAGGCTGCAGCTTGATGTTGCTCATCACCCATTAAGAGCAGTGTTAATGAGCAAAGTAAAGTTTAAAAAATGGATATCCCAAGACACTAATTCCCCAGCTTCCAAAAGTCTCTTCAGACTTGACATGTGGAGGGAGCTGCTGCCTCACCTCTGCTCTGGGACAGGACTAAGCTGTTGGTCATTCACTGAAAAGTCATATCTTGGAGTAAATCCAGTTTTCAGGAGGTTTGGCTCAGCTGCCACCTCCCAGAACAGGGAATTTCATACTTCCAGGTGATGATGGAAAACTTTGGTTGTGCTTTCTCTCCACAGCAGGATACTTTTGTTTGTTTATCCGTGTCTTTGTCCAAATTCAGATGAAAGCCTTGAACCTCAGGTAGAGCTGGATCCTTTCAGATCTGTGCTGGAGGTTTTTGATCAAAACCTTCATTTTTTCATTACTTGATCTTAATAACACTCAGTGATACTTTTAACAAATAAAGGTAAGTAACAAGCCTCCCCTACCCAAGTTAGAATAATTATTGGAAATTCTAAACTGTAAAATGAAAGATAACTTTCCTATATTGTACCTTTAGAAAATTAGTAGTCCATCCTCCATCTGAGACAAACAGGACAGCAGTAGGGGGTGTATCTTCTACTCTGTTTCCTGCTAATATCCAATTTATAAGGAACACCTTTAGCTGGGAATTGTTTTCAAATGAGATGCATGAGAGCTGGCAAAAAGAGCTGTATTGCATTAATGTTCTCTTACAGATTCAAAACTGTTATGCAACAAAAATTACCAATTCATCCCACTTCTTTAATGGACTTTCTAATGTATACTTTAGAAAAATTAAAAAAAAAAGTGTGGATTGCAGAGTTTTCTTCCCAAGCTGTCAAGGCTTGCTATCAGGAGCAGCTTCAAAGCCATTTTTCTTTTCATATGCTTGTCTGGTGTGTCTAACTGAGCATGATTATTTTTTTCTAAATGAATAGGTAATTTTGCCTCATAAATAAGTAGAACACTGGGATTTTTTTGTCTGTGATGCTCCTGTGCTGAATCTCAGGATGGGTTAGTGTAATGCATGTTCATTATTTAACAAAATTTGTTGTGTGGGGTTTTTTTTCCTTCTACCTGAATTTGTTTCCGAGTAGTATATTTTTGCCATAGAGCATTCAAACACACTTGAAATATTAATGAGGCAAGTAATGGCCCATTTCAATTGAAGTTTCCCATAATATGCAAGTAATCCTTCACAGGTCTCTGTTTAATAACGATGATGATGAAAATGTCTCATTTTCTCCCCAGCCAAGTGTTCTGGTTGGGTTTTGGTGTGTGACAGTCATTAGCTATGCAAGGGCTGAACTCATTACAACTGCTGGGAAAAGGGCTCTTGCTGGTGTGTGACTTATTGATGCAAAATGACTTTTCAGGCCACACACTCACTTTTGGCCAAATTTCCAAGGCCCTCGATACATGGGTACCTATTTCTACCTGCCAGAAAAACCCAGACTGACTCTTAAGACAGTGAAATGTTTTCAGGGCTACAATAACTTCTAGACCAAAGTTTTGCCACCCCAGCTTGGGCAGGTCTCTGAGCTTTTCCTGGCACCAGGAGGGAGCAGGGCTTGGATGGAAGATGAGACCTTGAGTTGACATGCCAAGCTCCCCACCTCACTGTGCATTGCCCAGTCCAGCCACTGCCAGCTTGACATGGTTAGTAGGACCCCGAGATGTTGCCTTTGGAGAACTTGCCTGAAAGGTCAGTATGGAAAAAAGGGAGCACAAAAGCTGCCTGTGGAGTTCAGCATCACTGGTGGGATGGCTCCTGCCTGCAGTGACCAGCTCAGAAATGAGGGCAAGGGACTCAAAGGAGGATGAGCTTTCTGTAGAGCTTTCAATCTCCTGGTTTTACAAGCAGCTGTGGCAGAACCTTTGCTAATGTCATGACTTTCCTTGAGTCTCAAACCTCTCAAAGCTGCCTTTCAGGAAAAGCAGCCTCCTTTGTGACCCCAGAGGAGAAAAGAGGTTTTTGAAGATGTTAAGAGGCTCAGCAGCTTCAGAGTGAATCTGTGAGAGCTTTGCATCACCTACAAACCCATTTTCCTTAGATCACTGACTTCTTTCAGGACTGTCAGGCTGTTTTGTGCTTAAGCTTTATTCAGACCTTGCAGTGAGAGATCCCTGTGTCTGGGTGAGTTGCTGTGAACGTAGAGCAAAAGCTGTTTTGGGCTGGGCTGGAAATGTGTACACAAGTTCTTTTCTGCAGCCCTGCCTGTGGGTTTGGTCTGGCAAGGGCTCCTGTGAGGGGTGTCCCAGCCAGCACTGGGTTATCCACTGGCACAACTGAATGAGAAGTAAAAGTTGACTTTAGGCTGCAGAGTAAGATGTCAACAGCATGAGCTGTTTGGGGCAAACTGAATATTATTGACATCATTCAATATATGGAATTATATATCAAGCCAGAGTAGTTCTGTGTTTTGTGCTTGTTTTGTGAAGGCAGCAACCACTCCAGGATCAAGGTGTGTGGCTGGGGGAAACCACTGCTCTTCTCCCTTCCCTGTTCTCTGTGTGGAAATGGAAAGCAAAAGGGAAGAAAAGCAAGATGTGGATATTCCTTCTCCATCAGAGAAATTGGCTCTGGAAGTAAACAGCTACCCCAGGGAGGCAGGATTTCATCCAAATCCTGGGAACGTAAATCACTCTGCAGCAAGTGCTTATCTGCAAGCCCTGATGGGGAGAGCCAGGCACCTCTCCCAGCTCCCAGCTCAGCTGCTGATCTGCAATGAAACTGGAGCTTGGAGAGGCACATTTATGGGAAAAGCCCCAGAGCTGAGCAGTCTGCAGGAGGAAAACCTGCAGACCCCCTGGAACTCCTGGAAACCTCATATTCTTGCACCAGAGAACAGCAGCCATCCTTTCTTCTTCCCAGAGCCTCCAGCCTCAGGGCCAAGTGAGCTGCCATATTTCCTGCTTTTACTCCCTTTTTCATTTTCCATTTGTCACTGCTGCCTGAGTATTATGGAAATTATCACAGTACATGCACCACTGGCTTTGCAGAATTACTACAGGGATGAGCTGGCGAGTCACTAGTGTGTTTGAGCTGCTAGTTTGGCTCCAAAATTATTATTTCTTAAGCTGCCACATAAGAAAGGGTCTATATGTCCTCATAGCAGAGATGCAAACACTCCATCTTTCTCAGAATACCCTACACATGGAGCTGAGAAAGGGATGTTTCTCTATTCTCCTACATAAAACCAGTTTTGTCTTTCTGCTGGTGGGCATGGGTCTTACTCTGGTCCCATTTACACTGCTGTCAGCTGGAAGTAACCCCTCTGAAGCCAGAATATAAAATGAAGCTCCTTGCCACGTTTACATATTCTACTCCTTACAGCATAATTTGTCCTAGTTTTTTAAGTACTGAATGCCTTTGTAGGAATTTCATTACAGAGCACAAGTTTTGTCAAGTGCATTCTGCTAGTTTTGCTGGAGGTTGCTAAGCATAGTCCATTTTTTTTCTGAATCCTTTGTACTGATAATTATATTTGCTCATGCCACACAAAAATTAAAATACAGCATGTAAGAAAATGCAGCTGTATGTCAAATTCCAGGAAAAAGTTGTTCTTGTAAAGAAAAAACTTTCTGTACCAGGAAAACTATCTCCAGTGACTCTTGGGGATGAAAATATGGACAATCTGAGGGTGATTTGGAGGATTTCAGTCTTCTTACCCAATGGCACAGCAGTCAGTGCTCATCATTGATTTCAACCCATCTGCAAGACAAACACCTGCTGTGCAATATGGCTCTGTAGGATTAGTCCTCCCTACATAGGTGGAGCATTGTTGACCATTGTTGGCCACAAGATTGGGTGTGTATTTGCTAAAATCTGAACCACATCCTACTGTGAAGTTAAGCGGTTTGTTGCAGTATGTTTTAAACATGTTGCCTTGACACTTCTGCATTTCTGTGGAATTTAATGGCCTTCTTTCTTTCTAAGGAAATTTAATTCCATTACTAAATAATGCATTTGGCCTCCAACCTGACTCGTGCTAATTACTCGCGTGCTGAACGGGCTTTAAATCTTGTTTGGAAACACGATAGGGTTTATTGTCTTATTAAAAGCCCCTAATGCGAGCTGTTCTTTTTAAGATTGCAATTGGTCTCTAATGAAACCAAACAGATAATGCAATAATTTTTCACTAAACTAATTATCAGAGCAGAAGATGCTAATGTGTTTCACCAACTGTGTCTCGTGTCTCCTCTGTCAACGTGCAGCGTGGGCACGGCTGCTCAGCCAGACTTTGCCTCTCTGGAAGCAGAAAAGAGAGGCTGAATTAAGCTCACCCTGTGCTCTTTTGCAGCCATGTTCATGTGCTCAAGCTGTACCACCTCTGCCTGGACTTAGTGTTAAACAAATGGGCTTTCTTCCACTGGGGACTTGTGGGGATTTAATTTGCATGGATTCCTGGGGGTATTGGATTACTGGGGTTCCTGCTTGCAAAGGGCCCAAGTGCCCAGTCCTCAAAAGTTACTCTTCACTTGTGTCGGAAATTGAGGTACCCAAAGTCAATGGCCACTTGAAAATATCCATGAGATGTTTCTTCCAACATGGAAAAGGTCTCTGTGCACAAACGTGTGATCCTGACCCTGGGCCACTTCCTCTGTCCTCCCAAATGCTGATGCTGGAGCCCACAAACATTCCTGGGTCTCTTTGACACCTAGGAAGGCAGGTCCAAGGTTTGGACAAGAAGCCAGCCATGTGTATTACAGAGAATTATTCCATTTTCAATTAACTGCAATGAGGGTGGGCTTTAAAAAGTGACTAAACAAATTGAGAGGCTGAAGAAAACCTGGCTCCAGATGTGTAAAGCCTGCAGGAAGCCTTCAGTGCTGGGAAAAAATTCCTTTTCTTGGAACAATGAAAAAATTAAGAGCTAAATAAGAGAAGTAAAGTTTTACCTTGAGCAAATGCCATGTGTGGTTCTCTAGCTCTCCTCAGAGCAGGCTGCATTGAAAACACAATTGCAGCTTTGGTAAGGACTGGGATTTGCCTGTCTGATTGCTGTTACTCCACAAAACAAATAAACAAAACACAATTATCTTTGAATGTTACCCAGGCTAATGTGTAGAACTGGCACTGGGGAGTAAGGAGAGTGGAGGACACCAGGCTAAAGCCATTAATTGGTAATGGAGTGTGTATATTTGTCAACAAAATGCTCAGCTTGGAGAGCTGAACAGAAAGAAAACAAGTTGCAGAAAAACAAATGCATACCAAGCCTTGTCACTGATATTTATTTAATGGCCTGTCAAAAGCAGAAAATGTGGATCAAAGGTAGGAAAGGCAAGGAAGGAGCAGTTTGAGTCCAAGGCATCTGTTCTGCATTGCATCAGGGTTCACTTCTGGATCAGGGTACGTTCTGCCACATCGTGTTACATCAAGCGAGTTGTGAAATGATGGAGCCTAATGCAGAGTGAGTGCTGGGATGGGAAGGAAAACAACAACCCGTTGTTTTCTTATTCATTACTCGCCATGGGTTTGAGGGTTATCCAGGAACAGAGATGCTGTTTTAAGTGAGGCGGAGAGTTAAGATTGCCAGGCTGTGCTTGGTAAGAGAGCACTGCAAATTGCTTGTGGGATTTGATGTTGTCCTATCCTGCCTCCAGAACAAATCACACTGGTAGGGGGTTTGGGTTTTCCTTTTTTAATCGTTGGAAAAACCTTAATAGAAGAGCTTTTCACTCTAAATTGGAGAAAAAAAAAATTGTCTATTTTCTAAGTTCTTTTTTCTTCTTAGTCTCAGATCCTTTTACTGAGCTGCACCTTCCCCTACTTTGCTACTAAGGTTGGTCCTGCCCCCTCAGTGAAGGCACAGGGTAAGGTTCACTGAGTTTGTTTGGTGATGAAGGTTGTGGCAAAGCACTTCTCTGCTGGGAATGCTGCTGGAGAGATGCACATTTCCCCTCTGGCCACCTAAGCAGAGGTGACTGCTGGCCCCAAAGGACCAGCAGAGGTAACTGCCCTCAGATGTGTTTTTAGCCAAGCAGTGTGAACATAAAACTTAACTGGGTAGGAGACAGTGGTGGGAACAACTGAGGGTGCAGAAAGAGAAAATGCCAGTTGAAAAATGAGCATTGCTCAGTTACCAGCAGAATGAACTTGAAATTCAACTCATAATTTTCATGTCTTTACATGAGAAAATAATTTGGGAAGAGAATTGATTTAAATGATTAGAGTTTCTTTCAAAAGCTTTAATGGCAAACGCTGCTCTCCCTTCCCAGTCCGCCCCAGTGCTACGGAGAGGAGTGAGCGGTGAGAGAAATTGCAGCAAATAATGGAAGCAACCGGTTTAAGCTATTTCTTGTACTCTGTCAAACAAAACCACCGTGTACTGAGCAGCTTCTGAGCCCGTGTGCGTGCACTGAGGATGACTGTGCAGGTCTGTGTCTGGCAGCAGCGAGCTGCCTTGGTGACTTTCCACTTGCCGGGCTGGTGGAGGCAGCGGCCACCTCGGCGGCGGGAGCCGTGGTTATTAATCACATCCCCAGCTGCACAACGGGCACCTCCCCGTGTGCAGGAAGTGTCACCTCCAGGATTAATGGCTATTGATGAACTTGCTTAGCAACCACATCCCAACTGGCACTGATCCCTGGGGATGCACAGCCTCCCCGTGCTCGGAGAGAGACCAACCCTGCGGCACAGCAGTGCTGGGGTGGAGGAGGATGTGCCTTGTGCCAGTGCTGGGGTTTAAGTTTGGTCTCTGTTTAGGCTCTGTCTAAGCCCAGGCTGGTGGCTCTCCCCAGCTGTTGGCTCACTAGAGCCAACATCTTTGATTTCAGAAGTGTTTCTCCTGTTTCATTAAACTGATGGCTTTGGATAGGAGTTGCAGCAGTGGCATGATCCCCACGCTGAGAGTGCCCCTGGAGACTCAGGCTGGGGATAACCACATCCTTTTTATACTGCTAATAATTAACTATTAAAACAATTTACTAATGGATGTAGTGGCTTTTTTAAATGATGAATTGATATGATTTAACACAGCTATGAGATATGGGCTTGATGCAAGTATTACTGAGTGCAAATCCAGCCTGCATTACTGCCTGTTGAGGTCAGATTCTATTAGCCATAATTCCTCTTAGCCTAAATTCTCTTCATCTATGGAATAAGTTTTTCCTACAGAAATTATTCTAAAACCCTCAACCCAGGGCTGCATGTGCTCTGTCATATGGCAATATATGATGTCATTCACTAAATAGAGAAGAGATGTGTTTATATAAACTCCAGCCAAAAATATAGTAGTATTACCAGACACAGTAAGTTTATTGGATTTTTTTCTTAAAAATGTATGAACCTTGTGTCCCTGAATAGATGAAATTACATTTATTGGCATGAACTGAATGGGTCTAATCAGAGTAATGGCTGTGGAACGGGTGTTACATCTATTAATTGAATATGGAAGCTAGTTTTACCTGATTCTTTACTTTAAGAGGTTTCCAGTATTTACCCAACATAACTGTCACAGAAAGTTTAATTAGATATCTGAGATCTCCCAGGTCTTGTCAAATTAATTTCTGAACTCTTGACATTTCTGTGACAATACTGTCCTAATTCTTCTTGTAGCATTTTCTTAAGACGACTCTAATAACTAACAGTCATGTCTGACAAAACAAAGATAAGCAGTTATTTCTCTCGAAGAGATGACAGTTCCATTTTTCAAAAGCAAAGGAGAGGTTGCTCACAGTTTTACTTCCTGCAGCAGCACAATTTTCAGGTGTGGGACTGGCAAAACAAAGAGTTACTTGCTGTAGGTAAAGGGTTTTTCTTTGCATCTCACCATTGCGCTTGGATGGAAAGGTCAGGTGTGTCAGAGATGGTTAAAGCTTTGAAGAAGACAGATGTGTGTATGCAGAAAGAACATAAAGGGGATTGGAATAGCTTAAAGGAATAAGCAGAATTGGAAAGATCTGGGCTTTAAACTTCATTCTGTTATTGAAGTCATTGTTAGTGCTCTCCCTTACTGAGGAAAAAAATGTCTTGAGGGGAAAAAAACGGCAGTAAAAATTGAAATATTTAATATATTTTTCTGGCTATCTCAACTGCTGGAATTACAACAGTGCAAATTACTCCAAGCTTTTAGCAACAGAGTAGAATCCACTTGACCTTTATTTCCTCTCCAACTTTGTTTTGTCTTCAGCCCTGGGTTGGGATTGTGGGGACAAGTGCTGGCTGTGCTACAGAAGTGGGAGGGAATAAAAAGGTACCCTGCAGGCTCCAAGCCCAGGGAAGGCATGAGAGTGTGTGTGTGCAGCNGGAGCAGGATGGCAAAGGCCTGTGCATCCATTAGGAATCAATCCCCAGCCCTCTGTTCTGGATTTTCCTCTTTAAAACACCGTATTTAAAACACCCCCTTGAGAGGATGGTGTTGGAGCCCTTGCAGTGCCCACTCCCCAGGCCAGGAGCTGTGTGTGGTATTTACTCCATCTCAGACTCCCTGATAAGATGAGCAGTGCCCAGTGTTTTCCAGCATCTCCGTGGCTGCAATCCAAGGAACCTGCACACCCTCTCCACCTCCACGAGCCTGTAAAAGAACTGTAAATAAAACATTACACTCTGTCTAAACAAGAAGAAAATCCCCAACACATAATTAGTTTATTGCAAATGGGGAATGGCTTCTGGCACTTTCCTTGGCAGGGCTGCAGTCTGGGGTGTCTGTGGGTGTCTCACATCAGCCAATACTCATTAAATAATCCTTTCCACCCATGCTGGCCCCTTTGGTTTGTCTGCCTCGATGATGTTCCATCAGGGACTGATTTTGGAGATTGAAAAGCTTCTGCATCTTCTCATTACCCCTGCAATGTCCCCTCTGAGAGGGGAGTTGAATTTCTGGTCCCTCACATGTAATCTTTGCTGTGCTGTATTTGCCACTTCTATTTATTTTCCATTTTAATGCTTGTAAGACTGGAATGGTCCTTTTTATAGAGGTATTACAGTTATGGGGAAAAAGTCAACATCTGGCAGTTCTTGCAGTAGAGATGCTGTGGGTTTTTTTTCCTTGCTACCTAGAAACCATTACATTAATAGAGATCTTGCTGGAATGCTGTGAAAAATGTAAAACGACACAAAAAAGGTAAAATCATTTTTGCTAGAATGGATCACCTAAATATTGTAAAAAAAGGGGGGGGACCTGAAAGGGAATAGGGTGAGGAAAAGAGGGGACATGAGGGGTATAGGGTAGGGAATAATCAGATGTTCATATTTTGAATTTCCAGTTCCATACAAGAACATGTACAAATTTCAAGAAAAGCAGGTACTTTTGGCAAAAAAAACAAAAAAAAATCTCAGTTGAAGGCATGATTTTCTCTTAAAAATTAAACAGGACAGTTTTAATGAGTTTAATCATGAAGCCTGACAGTAGATGTTGACCTTGTAATGGGTCTCTGCTATGAGAAAAGAGATTATTTACAACCAGAATCGCTGCTGCTATTTTTCANCCTGGCCCCAGCTGTTCTCTTATTCTCAGCTGGGCAGATTCCTATACAATAATTGAGCTGCTTTTGCTTGGATTTCAGCAATCAAAACCTCCTGCCCATCCAAAGAGGGAGGAACCCCTGCAGCCCCCACCCCCAGTCCCTATAACATGGGGCAACTGCTGTCCTACCTGGCACCACAATGGTCCCACAATACCTGTCCTACCTGGCACCACAATGGTCCCACAATACCTGTCCTACCTGCCACCACAATGGTCCCACAATACCTGTCCTCCCTGGCACCACAATGGTCCCACAATACCTGTCCTCCCTGGCACCACAATGGTCCCACAATACCTGTCCT
>WEIV01030717.1:123925-268697 GCA_013390005.1 Calyptomena viridis
TGGAGCCGGAGCCGCCGGGCTGAGCCCAGCCGGAGCCGGGGCCGGAGCCGGAGCCGCGCCGCTGCCTCGGACACGGCCGAGGAGGAGGATGGCGTTACCGTGGCAACCGGCATCTCCGACATTGCCATGGGAACCGGCGGCGGGATGCGGAGCGCTGCCCAGGGGAGCGCTGCCCAGGGGGGCGACCTCGCTCCGCGGCCATCGCAGGGGCTCAGGGCTTTGGGGGGCTCCGGGGCGGGTCGGGGGATTTGGGTGCTTTGGGGCTCATCTGACCCCTGCAGGTTTCGGGGCCGGAGCCCCCTCGGGACTTTGGTTTCAGGGACTTTGGGGCTCAGCCACAGCTCTCAGGCAGGACAGCGGGAACTCCAGTTCTTCCCAGTCTCCCCTTAGACAGAGACAGCGGGAGCCCGGGCGCAGGTGTCGTTGCCACCGCTCGAGTGCTTCAGTGTGAACTCGGGGTTACTTAGTACAGCACAAGGGTCAGGCTGAATGATATTAACAATAAAGGGATGAGTGTTTTAGCGGCTGAGCTGGGCAGCGGGGACACCCCGCTCCCCGCAGAGGCCAAACATGTGGCTCCCGCTCTGAAAAAATGGAGTTGTGGAGAAGGCGCGGCGGTAACTGCCGGGACAAAGAAGCACATGGGTGTTCAGAGGTTTTGGCATAGATCGGAAAGCCCAGATGGGAAACAACATCTCTCAGCCGAGAGCTCTGACCGTGGGAAACCAGCACATCCCCAGCAAAGGGGCCGTGGCCACGGTGGCTCTGAAGCCCCTCACCTGCTGTGTCCATTCCCGCTGCGAGCAGCCAGCAGAGCCTCCGCGGGGCTGGAAAAGGGAGAGTGTGGAGGAACGGGAGAGTGTGGAGGAAAGGGAGAGTGTAGAGAAGGGCTGTTGGCTTCTGCGGAGCTGCTTTGTGGCTCCTGGGGGTGGGGGCACTCCGGGGTGTCTCCCCTCAGTACTGCGCTTGAGGAACGGGCTGCTGTGGACCCAGTTCCATCAGCAGAGCTCAGCACACGTGAACTTTGCAAACCTGGTTTTGTGGTTTATTCCAACTGACAGACGGCGCAGCCCAGACGAGCCCTGTGCTGGTTTAGAGTCAAAGCTGTGTTCAGAGGGCTTTTTTCTCCCCAGAAAAGGCTGGGGCATGGTAGAAGCACCTCATCTTCACTTCTGTTCTCATCTTGTCCTTTTGCTAACAATTTAAGGCTACAGTGTAACATTTTTATCTTAAAATATGGGATTTGCTACCTGGTAATTGTGTGCATATATAGAATAGCTGTAGGACAAGGAAATATTTTTAGATGATTAAGAGAGAAAGAATTACTGAAATGTGAAGGTTTACAGGTAATAACAATGCCTGGCTTTTATGACTCCTAAAGGAAATCTAACTCTCAGCATGGGCTTTTATGGCACCTGGAAAACAAGGGTTTGCATCTGAGTTTGCTTGAAAGATGCTGAGTGTCCTCCACTTGAACTGAACCCTGTGATGTTCACTGGGCTTGTTCTAGTGCCTTCTTCTGTTTCCTGTGGAAAATAAGTTTGTTTGCATCTTGCAGGAGTTGCTGAGCTTGCTTGGCTAGACTGGGCCTGTCATCTCCGGGAAACAATCCCTGAGTTTCCCAATGTCAGGACTTCTGTATGATCTCCCAGTAATATAGAAATGAAATGCAGCTTTGACTGAAACTGGTGGAATTATTTGCCTTGATTTCACCTGGGCTCAGGTCAGAACTTTATTTAAGAGACAAGAAGTCAGGGGTGCTGTGAGGAATGGGCAGCGCTGACACAGTGCCCAGTAACCCTCATCCCCAGTCCCATTGCATCACTGGGCAGCACCAGTGCCTTCCTGAGCACGTTGCATTTATCAGGGTATTTGCAGAAAAATTCCACCCGGGATTTGTGGCAAGTGAAGCTTAAATCCCCATCAGTTCACGGGGTAAAAAGGTGATCCATGGGACCCAACTACCCAATGGCGATCGAGCTGTTCTGCTCAAAATTCAAATGCTCATAATCGAATTATAAAGTTACAAATTTTGAAGTTGTCAAATATGTGCTAAGAATGGACAATTTGAGAAAGCTGTCATCTGTTCACAGAGATGAGGAGCAGAGACTACATTCTCTCCTACTTTTTCATATGGTCTGTTTTGTAAGATAAAATCTATAGATATATTAAAATATTCATGTTTTAAACCATACCATGAGACTTTGATTTCGACGTGGAAGCATTCCTTTGTTTCATATAATAATAAAACCATTTCTAGAAGCTGATTTAAAACAACACTCCCTTGATCATTTCAGAGCCTTGCTCATTTGGAGTGGCTGAATCTTTTAGTAATACCAAGATAATATTGGAACTCTGAGCAAGAAAATAATAGTAAGAAAATAATTCAGTTATAGATTTTTATATGTGATTAAGTGGTCTGACTTAAAACCTATTTTTAGAACTCTACTTTTGTTTTGGAGTAAGAATTATAAAAACCTACTTAATTTATTTTAATGGCCCTAATCGCCATTTCACTCATGTCAAAAAGACAAATCTAAGACACAAATGTGGAAAAGCTGAAAATGCCTTAAGCAGCCTCTGAAATCGCTTTTGACATATATAAAGCATTTCGCTGAGCAAATATAAGGTCAATTGAAATTTCCCATTAAAATGTTTCTCAACTGTATCCGAAAAACAACCTGTATGCTGGATTTTGAACAATCATCTGTTCAGTATCCCCCGTTTCAGGATTTCAAACAAAATTGTCAAAACAGAATGGAAAGAAATAACCTACTAATTAAGTTATTAAGTATTCTTCAATGTTTTCGTGTTTTTCTTTGAAACATTTTACAGCAGTTTTGCATTATAATGATAACTGGAGTGATGCAGCTTAGGGATCCAGCAGATTATCTGTGTGTGGAGCTGCAGTTGTCTTGGGGATGAAATCATGTTTCAGTCCTAGTAGTCGATACTACTATGGAGCTTAGTCACTCAAGGAGCAGCATTAATGATACATCAGTCAAACTCTCCTCTGTATAATCCCAATTTTGTTCTTTTAGCCTGTTTGTCACAAAAGGAGGTAGGAGGTTCATTGAGTGGATTTTAAATAATAGCACTATTTCTGCATGGATTTTTAAAAGTTATATCCAAGGTAATTGCCTTAGGTAGGAAACTGGTTCAAATAATTGCTGGTAGGGATGTGCATGTAGCAGAAGTGGATGTTCTTTGGCTGAGCCCCTGCAGGGAGATGGCCCCAGGGCTCCCTGGCAAAGGTGGGTTTTGGTTTTTGGGGTCCAAGACATCTACAATAACTGCAGTTTTGGCAGCTGAAGTTAAAATGTCACCAGAGTGAGGAGTTCCTGGTGGAGCCTCCATGCAGCCATCCACACCTGAAACCTGCACTCCAACTCTCAAATTAACAGTAAGAGCAAATCAGCCCCATTTCGGGTGGCTGCTCTTCTGTCTCGTGTCCACACGTGAGCTGTGGTGGTTGTCACAAGCTGTGGGTCCCTCTCAAGGTGGTGCAGAGCAAACACAGCAAATACTGTGTCCTATGAATAATCATTTTGTGGTCAACATAACCTGAGAAAAAAAGATTAAACCCCCCTGATTTCCCAGCAGCCCCTGTCCCTGTGGTAAATGTGCAGCACAGCTCTGTAAGCCTCACACAGTCTTACTCACAAGGAGGATCTGCTATTAAAATACTTGCCTAAATAAAAAAATACGTTAAAAACACCACTTTATCCACTGAAACTGCTTATCTTGGTGAACAATCATGCTGAAGTTAATAGGACAGCTCACAACAGAGCTCTCTGCAGGCTCTGTGACATCAAGATAGGAAACCAAGCAATATGTCCTTGTAATTTAAATTTATTCAAAGAGTATTTTATTAAACACTTCAGTGTATGAATCTCTTTGAACCCATTGTGTCTACTGCTTTTAGTATTCCCTGTTTGCCATTTACTTTTCAAGTGGTGCAATTGGTTGTTTAATTCACGTGGAACCGTGTGTCCTTCCTGACTGGGTTGGAACCTTTATAACTGAGAGGAAGGATCGAGTAAATCATTTATGACTTGAAAACTCACACAAATGCACATTTGCACAATTATTTGCAAGTCTTCCAGCTTGGATGAATGTGCACAAACCTGGGAACTGCAGCACCCGCATGCGCTGCTTCCATGGATACCCTTGAAAACAAAATAAAAATGCTTATACAAATGTTTGAGGCAAGTAAATAGGGGCAGGCTGCTCTCCATCAATACTGCAGATTCATGGCTCATCCAAAGAGAGTGAATATTCTTTAGTATTCTCCTAGCACAGCTATGAAGTCCCAGAAGCACTGCTGTTTGTAATAAACTAAATACAATGCAGGCTTTATATTCAAATGCTATGGCCAAAGTTTTATTTGGTGAAGAGCAAATGTTAAATCTCTCTAATATCAGACATGACCTGCCTTGGAGGTTGTGTCCACAGGCACATGAAGAGATGGTTGGTCTTCTCAGTCTTTCCAGGCATGTACTCACACTATGGAAGAGAAATAGCTGCAAATGGAGAACACACAAATGGGTGTCTCTGCTATGAAAAACTTGTTCTGTGATGCATGGGCTGTTTCTAGGACAATACATACATATTTTGTGCACTGCTCAAGAGTGAACTTTCATCCATGAATCTTTCAAAACAAATGCAAACCCATTAGAGGAGGATTTTGCTGAGATTCAGCTCGTGTTTTCATTCTTTCTTCCCATACATCCTGCTCATACTGTCTCTGTTTCCTTGGTAAAACATGTGCTGTTGAGAAGGTGCATGTGCTTTACTCATTGTTTTTAGAAGCAATTCTTAGCACTTCAGTGTCAGCTTTGCAACAGTGGTTGAAGCAGCACAATTTTACCAGCAATTGATCGAGTGATTTTTCTAACACCTTTTTAGGTTAATTTTTTTCAAGAGCATTTCACTTGTTAGAATTTCTGCATTTGGAACTGCCTTTATGGCTGCAGATTTCAATCCCTTTGAAATACTCTCCATGGTATAAAATATTTTAAAATACTGAGAAATGTTGTGCTGGAGGAGCTGTCAGCAGAAGATGGGTTCAGGTATTATCAATTCTCAAATTAGAAAAAGACACAGATCTAAATGCAGCTCTTTGAACATTTGTAACAGAGGCTCTCAAATGACCGTATTGATGTCACAAAACATCCATTTTTCCCGAGACGCTCCAGAAACAGGGATCTGAAGCTAATTGACTGAATATATGTCACTTTAATGAATTAATTTGCTTTCTTGAACTCGATCTACTCTATAGCCAGTAGGGAGCTATCAGGCTACACGAAGGTTTTGGTTTTTTCTCTGTGGCTCTCAGCATGTCAGATATCCCAATGCAAAACTTAGAACCCAAAGTCTTTGTGTGCATTAGTGATACTCCCTGAAGGCTGGAAACCAATGAAAGCACATTTGTAATCCAGCTGTAAAGCTTCTTCATCTGTGCAAGATGCAATGTGGAGAATATTAATCTTACCTCAGTTTCAGGATTGTTCTGTGAAGGTTTCAGAAATGTTTTGTGAAGCATCAAAGAGACATTGGTTTGTACCAATGGGATACCTGTGGCTGTGTTGTGCTGTAGTTACTTTGTCTAATTTGTGTATAATACACTGCACATTCTAAGGATTTGACAGATGGCATTTGTGGTAGTATCTGTCAGAGCCATAAGAAGTCATTTTGGGGTTTGTGGAGACCTTTGCAATGATGTAATGAAGTCTTTGGGCTTCTTCCAGCAGCCGTTACCTTTAACTGACCTCCTGCCATGGGATTTTATTTCTGGTTTTAGATACTGGCAGGAGCTCGTAGCTGTTGCCCCTCAGCAGGGCTTGCCCTGCCTTGTAGCAGCTCTACTGACCCCCACCACTGTAAACTGGTAAAACAGGCAAATACAACAATGTGGGTTTTTGTTCCTGCAAAATTTCAACACAGTGATTCTTCCCCCAGTAGATCCTGTCCCATTCCCTGGGTCACAGGGTGTCACGTCTGCTCAGGTCGTGCTGTCCAACCTGTAGCTTTGGTCACAGTCTTCCCAGGTGCAAAACACATGAACCTCATAAAAAACTGGAGGAGAAAAGGAGTATATCTGATGTGTCCATTCTGTAGCCTTGTGTATCTTTCCAGAAACAGAGGGGGAAAAAAAAATATATATTAGGAGGGGAAGCTTTCATCTCATCTCTTATTCCTTTGAGAAGGTAGGAGTACTTAGGTACTGGGTGTAATTTGAAGTCTGTTATTAACACCTCTCAGCTCCCAGATATTTAGTTGTTGACTCTGGGGTTTGCGTGGCAAAGAGCAGCAATTTCTGTATAATTTCTGTATCCCCAAACTGAAAATGGAGAAGGAGGAGGAGGATGGATGGGCTTGTGAGTCTGGGCTTCGATAGGTTTCCTGCTGGATCTGGGGCCAGTTACTTTATTTTTCTGCCCCTGACTAGGAGGGATAACTGTGCTTCTTTCCCACCCACTTTCCTCTCATTCTAATAATAAAATGGAAACGAAAATGTGGAGAAACTGGGACACAGTGATAGGGCTGCCCAGCTCAGAGAAGATGCATGAACACTACTTGAACTGGGTTTGAAGCATTTTGCTTGCAACTTATGTTTTATACATGCAATATTTGGTGTTTAAACATGTCTTCCTTGAGGGACAGGATTAAGTCTGATTCTCCACCTACGTAAATTTAGCTGCTTTCTAGGAAGGCAGTGGAATTATGCCAATATGAAGCCAATATAGGAGAGAGGATCACAGATCTGTCCCTTCAGTTGGACTTTTTCCTGCTGGTCCTTCTTTTCCAAGCCAAGACTCATCTCAGGAAATAAATCAAACTATCAAACTGAAAAACTGGTCTTGCTTCCAAACATTACTTGGTGCTTATCTTCATTTTAGATTTCTGTTTACTGGTATTTATTATGTCACAGACTTATGGTTCAGCTTCCAAATTCTTACCAACAGATGGCAAGGCAGGATGCACAGGAGTAGTAAAATAAACAGGATAAATGCACAACTGCCCATATGTCTGAGAGGCTGATACACATTTATGAATTCAGAACAAAAGGATGTTTTCAGTAGACAGCTCCAGTGCTGTGCAGGGCTTCACACTATTTTCTGCCTCGTTTTAAAGCCTCTCACTTTTTCAGCATATTTTTATCAGTTAAATTACAATATATTTTGTCTTCCCTCTTCTGCTCCCAGATAGTTGTTTCCTCTAGTTATTTGTCTCCACTCCCCAAGTACATCAGTTCATTTTATCTTCAACATTTCAGCATGGAAGGTGGCTCTTTCCCTGGCCTCAGCTCATTTTTTTTCTCCCAGAGTGGTTGTTTAGACTCTTTTGAGGGGCACACCGAGGTGCTGGGGATCACAGCAACATTTGAGGCTTTCTCTAGATTGAGATTTATCATAATATTAATGACAAGTGGCCTCTCTACTGTCTCAAAATAGCAAGGCTGCAGGCAGGCTGCCTGCAGGATGGATAGCCCAGCTTGGACAGACTTTAGCTAGATTTCCCTTCAAATCTGGGGGCATTTTTGCCAGTTGTTGCATGCTGTGAGTCAAATGCAGTGAAAGCGTTGAAGCAGTTCTTGATGTAGCCTGGCAGATAGTCCAGCCCCTCTTTCTCCTCCTTCCTGTGGCATCCTGTCATCTTACCATCTTTGTTCTCTTTCTCTTCTTGCCTCTCCTTGCTGAAATGTTGTAACTTTCCTTCTGCTGAAAAGATACTGTTGAAATTAGATGTTTGATGACAGTGCAAGAGTCTTTCTCTAGAAACTGCCCCAGGTAGAAATTGCAGATTTTTAATTTCTCTTCTTAACTCTTGAGCATCTCTTTGCCGTTCTGCCAGTGAAAAATGTATAATCATATAATATATAAAATTATATATATTATATATAATATATCATATCATATAATCATCCAAAGGTATGTTTGGGTTCTCTTTTCTCAACCTGTTTTGTTTCCCAGGGTTTATCCAGCCTCCTGCTTACTTTGCAAATAGCCCTGTAAGTTCTTCTTCAATAGAATTGAGTCATTTCTTGTCAAGTGTTCTGTGTGAAGGAATGATGGATCATAACCATACGATCACGATACGAAGAGACGGATGAAGGGAGAGCACGTTATGAAATTATTGTATTTCCTGTGCTCATTGCCAAGCCCTGATACGAATTAACCTCCTTTATTGTTCTTTTTTCAAGCATTCCGCCTTTTAATTGCTGTTTTGGAATTGTGCCACTTAGTTATGCCCTTTGAATGTTTCTCACTTAGCCAGTCCTGTTAGCTTGATAATGCCAAATGTTTGAGATATTCAGAAGCACTGAGCATCCCCTGTTCCAGTGGGAGAAGGACCCAGCTCAGGGAGGAATTACCACCCTTGTTGAGCTGCCAGGGTTTTTTTCAGATTAAGTTAATAGCCATTTTTAAGTCGTTGCCAATTCTCCACCAGGGGTTTCAGATCAGTTTTCTCCCATTTACACTTTTTAAATAATGCAATTTGGTGTAGAATATGGATGACTGAATGTCTTCTCCTGTCCTAATATATAGCATTCAATAACGTTAGGATTGTTATTGTCTTCCTTTCATCCCAGAGGCACAGTTTATCTATTGTTGCTGCAAGGCATTAAAAAGGAACGATGACATGTTGCAATTATGACTTGAAATAGGACCTTGCCAGAGGAACATTGCCTAAATGTAATCAGATCTAAAATATAACTTATTACATATACCTATGAGAGCTGTGCATACCTAACTCGTGGCTCACCGACCATCAGTGATGGCTGATAGCAAGACATTGGATGATTTTGTTGTAAGATTGCCATGCTCTTGGGGCTTTTTAAAGTTCAGGGCCCAGCATTCAGCTGCCTGCAAGCAAATGAAATAACAAACTTAACACTGGAAGACCTTGTGACTATTTAGGCTGAGCTTTCAAAGGTATCCTGATATGAAAGCCAGTGATACTCCTTCATGTATGACTCACTAGTGGCAATAGTAGGCTTTAATCATCTTTGTCCAGTGGATATTCTGAATTCAAGCCAACCATAGCAATGCTGCTTTACATACTTGCATACATTTTAATGCCAAATTAGCTACACTTGGTTTCTTTGTATGTTAGTTTGGTTGTAGCCAGCTGATGAAACAGCAAGTTGCTGTTTGGCATCACATCATGTCTCATCACATTTTTATCCACGTGAATCGTGGACAGGGTTGAAGCCTCAGATTCACTGAACAGAGCCCTGTTACTTGAGCCAGTGAAGTGTGTAGCCCAACATGGATTGTTAATCTCCAGATATGAGGGTGAGAAGGTGATTTGGTGGCAATTCTGAACTACTAAAACTTCAGGATCTTGATTTCCAGTGCAAAGGGAGAGCCCCAGACTCTGCTTCCTCCCAAATATAACATCTCCTGGTCCCACTCTGCCACCTGACATACACCTGACTGACAGCAGTTTATGCTGACAGCAGTTTGAGAGCTCAGGAACATTGTTAATGATTTCAACTGGGTTATATTAGGGGAACTGTTGGAAAATGGCAGTATCACGCAGAGCTCTCCTAGACATGATAAAATATCAATTAATAAATCTGGGAGCTCAGTAACAGTTTGGAAGTGGTTTCTTAAACCTGAGTTGCTAACTTTGACCAGCTGGGTCCTCATCCTCCTCTGCCCTGCATCAGGGTGTCAGGTATTCCCATTACAGCAATTTTGGGTTCATTGCAGACAGACTAATTCCAGACAAAGCAGTGGGACANGCAGCAATTTTGGGTTCACTAGTGTGTTCATTGCAGACAGACAAATTCCAGACAAAGCAGTGGGACACAGAGAGCTCAAGTCCAAAAGCCCTTCTGCATTTATGCACAAGCTGAACCCAAGCCAACGAATGTAGCAAGAGGCTGAGTTTCTTGGCTCAAGCTTGGAGCTGCTTGGATGTGCCCACCGTGTGTTTGGATCAGAGCTGTTCCACATTCCCCCAGTTCTGCCCATTGTGAAAACTCATTTTTCTCTGTCAAGATGCTCAGAGACAATGAGTGGGCTTTCCAAAGGCTGGGGCTTATGACCTCTATCCAAGCTGGCTTTGCACTGAGAGTCAACTGAATTTCATTTTTTAAGTCACTTAGGTGTCTCCAAAAATATTTATCCAAGACTGTGCCAATATCTGCTAATCAGGAGGTTAAACATCCCGTGGTTCTCCTCAGCAGACTGAAGGTTTGCTCCAGAGGGTGGGAAGCATTTCTCCTTTGCTCTGCACGTTTTGCTGTGCTCTTGTCCTTGCCTTTAGCACTGACAAATGCAGACGGTTCAGAGGTGCTTTGGGATCCTTAAAGATGCAAGACCTGAAATAAAGCATGGAGAATTTAGGAGTGATGCTAGGGCTGTGTTCACAGCACCACTTCTAATTATAGTCGCTCGAACAATTCATTTTCAGTGTCCCTCTATGGTACTGCTTATTAAAATAGAATCCACTTTATTGTTTGGTAGCATATTAAGGGGGGAAAAACATAACTATCTTCTTCCATCCCGTGTCTTTGAAAGAGATTTACCCTCATAACTTTCTTTCTAGGGATATTTCCCTTGTTTTCACTTGTACTTCCAGTCTGATTTTTAATGACCCACTTCGTTTCTCTTGGTAGCCAATTCCCAGTGACCTTTTTCCTCATCTTATTTTAATTTCTGTATATAAAGGGCAACTAGAGCTGGAGACAATATTTCGGCACAGCATCAAAACCCCTTAGAGAAGGAAAAACAGGCCAGAAATTTTCCACCTGAATTCCAAGTGTTACCCAGGCCTTTGGCCACACAAAGAGCCAACACGCTCAGCTCTGTGGGATCAGAGGAGCACTCACACAACGGAGCTGCACCAGGGGCAAGTGGTGCAGGATCAGGGCCAGACCTGGGCAGCCTGGACCTCACCATCAGCATTCCAGGCTCCAGTGCTGGATGCAGCTACTCCCACAGGTTATCCCATTTTCTGGCATGACTGCTGTGCCCCGGGAGGGCTGAGCAAGTGCTTGCAGCTGGCCAGAATATGGCTACACAGCTCCTAATGCTGATTTTATAGCATTAATGTGCACCTGTTTTGGTGGCCAACTGGCACCATTTTCAGCCTAAAATGCCTGTGTAAGCCTTGTATTAAAAGAGGCATAAGAATTAGCGTGTATCAAACATGTCATTAGACACGTGCTTGGTAGACATAATGTAGGATAATGAATATGATCACAAGAATAAATTAATAACTGAAAATATTTTTTATACGTGGGCACACTTAAAACAGGGTAAGAACTAAGTGACACTTGTGTCACCAGTTTATAATTAAAATGCAGTGCTTGAATGAAAATGTAAGCTTCAATTAGCCAGCACGACCCTGCTTCCGGCTTTACTTCCCACTGAAAAGCAACGATAACAAGCTCACATTTATTATCAGAGTTTTTCCTGGAGCTGTGCACTGAAACATGCTCACATCTGAGCCCTTTCACTGAAGACATTTTTTCGCTTCAGCAGTTTGGCATGCCATACAAAGGCTCTCTGATTTTTAGTGATGTTCACCTCCTCTTACATAAAAATGTTTTCTGTGCATATTATTTGGTTTTAGCTAAAGTCCAGGTGCACGGGTTACTGAAGAACCAAAGGGATGGCTCATCACAGAGCACAATGGGTAATTATTGCTGAGCTTCACTGTATTGCACAGACAAATCCTTTCTTGGAGCTCAGCATTGTGGCTGTAAGAGAGAGAAAATACCTACGATCCAGCCCAAAGTCCCACAAGGATAAGAATAGATCCCCTGGTAGATGCTTTTCCCATTTCATTTTTAACTATCTCAAGGGACAGAGCTTCACAGTTTTGTTTAGAGACACTATTTTGCATTTTAATTTCACCAGTGGGAAGTTAATACATATATAAATTTTGAGGTCTCATGTGCTCCCATTTTCATCCCAAGAGGATCTTAGGCTTTTTGCAAAATACTTAAATAATTCTCTGGGTTTGTCCCCCCACTTAAGCCAAGATTTGTCTTGATTTATGCACAGTCTGAAGTTTGGTGCTGCTTTGCCTGAGGATTGACGTTGATTTCTGCAAGTGAGGGCAGGTCCTTGGGCAGACAGCTCTGTAGGCAGGAAGAAAAGAGAAGTGCCCTGAAAAATTAATTCTGGGGGTGTGTGTGCTGGGAGGGCACGTGCAGTAGGCACCTTACTGGGCATTTTTGCACCCTTCAAATTGGTCCATGTGCAGAGAAGGGTACAGGAATCTGAGTCCCAAATAACAAGGGTAGGCAATGCCCATCTCAACCAGAGCTTAGGAGAGCTGGTGAAAACAAACCCTAAAAGCCCTAAAATGTTAAGAGCAGCTGTGCCTCAGAAAGTGTATTTAAGGAACATGTCCTCTCTGAACAAGACGGACCAAATGTCCACATGGATATCTTTTGCAATGCCCCCTCCAATATTTTCAGCAATTTCTACGGGCAGAATTCTTGTAGTGTAGGAGTGGATGTCAAGGCAGGATATCTCAGCTCAGAATAGATGTGTGCTCTTAGCTTTGGGTCAGGCAGTGACGTGTGGTGGAGTTAGAGCCTCCAGGAACTCTTCAAGTTGTAAAAACTACAAACCTCCTGGTTTTTGACTGGTGCTGTTCACACGGGACAGAGTGACCTCTCCAGAAAGCCCTTCCAACAGCAGCCGCAGTCGCTCTCAATAGCATTTAATAACTACCCATGGAGAAAATTACACTCTATTTAAAAGGCCAGAAAAATCATCTTCAGTTTAACTCTGCTGACTTTGGTAGAATTACACCAAAAATGAGTTTTGTCTGATATCCTTTCCCGTACTAATGTTCAGTAGCTGGGCATAAAAAGCCTTTCCAAGGCAGATTAAACAAGTCCAAATGGTGAAATATTCTTTTAATTTTCTTTCGCACACGTTATTTTAGGTGTAGCCTGGAACTCTGCCCTTACGAGAGGCATCCCTTTAAATATTTATACAGCATCAATATGTAGCCACCTTCATACGTTTTTAATGATATGCTCCTCTCTAAATTAACCATTAGGTAACCCCGTTCTATAGCATTCTGTACTTTGCACTGCATTTACACTACCCTTGGATTTTTATTTTTTTATTTCACCATGGAACAATGAAGATGTCAAGGCAAGGCCCAGGGACACTGTGGAAATGGAATTCTTGGAGCACCACCACTGTTGCCATGTGGACATGCACTCAATAGCACACTGTGCTGCTCTGCAAGCCAAGGGGATTAAATCCCAGCCCCACTGCTGGGCCATGGAAGTTCATCACCAGCACAATGGCAGCTCTTTGCTCCTGTGATTGTAGTTCCCAGGATCAGGGGGAAAAAATACTGAAGCAAAGAAGGGACAGGAAGAGATATCTCTGTTCTGAGGTTGTCCTTGAGAACCACAGTTGTGTGCAGCAGGTTTCTGGATTTTCTAGAGGCTTTTCTCTTTTTAATCCTCGTTTTGTATTAGGCAGATGCAGCAGAATGCCAAGGTGAATAGGACAAAGCCCAGTGCTGTCAACTGAGTCAAAGATCTTTACTATTTGCTCAGTCCTGATTCAGCCTGAAAACCCACAGATGAGTAGAAGTATTGGTACAAACCATGGGTTTTTATAACTCTAGGATTTATGAGTCTCATTTAATTATACCACATTATCATAGCAAAAGGGTTTCTGCAGAAGCTGCTCATGGCTTGTTTCCCTTCTGGCTTCCCTCTCTCCTAAGGGGACCATAGGAGATGGATCCACCATGAGATTTGGATGCAAAACCAAAACCTTAGCAAAGCTTCAGCAGACACACAGCACACATGGCCCAAGTTTGGTAGGGAGATTATTCCCCTAACAAAAAGAAGGGACATCAGAGCTCATCCTGTGCCCTGTTATACTGAAAGCAAGAGACAAATATTCCCATACGTTGCTTCATAAAGGAGTTTCACCCTTTAGAGCTGAAATCCAACCTCTGCTTCTCTGAAGGGGCTTTACCCTGTACTTGTTTTGTAAGTAAGAGCTTCAGTTAAGTCAGCAGAGATTTCATCTGAGGATAATGGGCTCAAGGAAATAGTGAAATGCAATTTCCCTGAGTTGCAGTGTGTTGAAGACAGGGATTGAGTCACCAGCAATGCCCTTCCAGCACCAGAGCCGGTTCCCACTGAACACGTTGGGAATCAGCTCCAGTAAGGATGTCACTGTCTCTCACACTGGCAGATAGGGGACTTTGTAAATAGCACAGGGGTGTTTTTCTGTCTTCCCTCCAATGAACCAAATCTGGTAGGATTTGTCTCCAGCAGTGACTTGGTTTCTGGGTTTCTAAATGTGCTGGTAAAGGGACATTGTTTGCTCCAAACAAAAGCCGCCTGGGCTTGGCATTCCTGACGAGTGCCTCAGGAAAAGAAGCCAGGCAGCAGCTGAGATCCAACAAACTGCTCTCTTTCACCACGGGAAAGGCAAGGTATGGCCAAGCTTAACTTGTGCTGTTATTCAAGGCTTTTCTTTGGGTTGCAGAGGCAATTATTTTTCGGTGTTTGCTGCAAATATGTTTAAATTCTCTCTCTTTTGGAGGCAAGTAGTCAATGCATCTGAAGTGCATACTTGACATATGTTTCTTTTCACATGCTGTCCTCCATTCATTTCATGCAGCAGATGCTCAGTTTACCACTTTAAATGTATTCTTATTTACTAGAAATTATTTTAGAAAATAGCTGTTTGGAACTAAACATTTCCAGCCCTTCTTTTGGGTGCAGGGAGCTCCTTTTTGCAGCTGTCCTGGGTGGCTGCATGCAGATGTTGACAGGTTAATTTGCATTTGAAGAGCTGGATGCAGTGAGCTAAGCAAGGGTTTTTCTTCCCTGCCTCTGAAGGCAGTCACTTCGACACTCCTTGCCAAATTTAGCCCCGATGCTACTCTTCTTAATTAACTAGAGCAACATCCAAGCTGAGTTTGGCCCATTGTTAGCTGGCCATTTATTACAGGGTTGAAGTAAAACCCTTTAGCTGTGTAAAAGAAAGGCTCTTATTCTGAAAATTGATTGTACGACAGTGAAACGAAAGGACAGTGCTAATTCACAGCAAGGTGGTAGGTACAAGCTGGTTTATCTGATTTCCCCTATCCTGTTGCTAGAAACTACACATCCAACCTTCCAGCTGAGGTTTCTGGTTTTCCTGGCTGCTGCATACTACTGGGGCCAGAAAAGGTTTAGTAGAAAGGTAATCCTGATATTAAGAAGAATTAAGTGCAGCTTGCACTGCTCAATCCCCCTTCGTGGAGAGAACTTTTTGTTGTTGTTGCTGTTGGTGTGGATTTTTTTTTCTCTTAAAATAAGTTGGCATCAAGCATTTCAGCACAAAGACCTACATTTAGATTTCAGTCCCTCCTGTTGATAAGAAAAAGGCAGAAGTCCTGATCCACAACCATGCTGTCAACCTCTAGAAACTCTTGCTCCTTGTCTTTCATGTGTGTGATCCATCCACATCAGCTCAAAGCTCAGTTTAGCAAAGACCTTTCAGGCTGTAGCAGAGGAAGGGCTGACATTCAAAGAGCTGCAGCCCTGTGACCATCAAGGCTTGCACACTTTGCTTCCTCTTCTTTTTTTCCTTCCCTTTATGTGTTCTAAACTGCCAAGCTACATCCAGCAGGTATTAGAGCACTGAGCTGTACCTGCAGAAATAGGGGAAGGCATAATTAATGTTTCTTTTTCTTTTTTCACCTTTTTTTCATGATGTTCTGTGCTTCCCTGCCGTGATCTGCTGTGGGCAGATGCTGGTCTCACTTGTCCCCCCATAATCTGGATTTCAGCTCAGTTTGCTGTGCATCCCTTTGGTCAAGGCTGCCCTGGAGTCAAAGTTATCCATCTGAATTTATCAGTTTTAGTGTCTATTTGCAGGCATTATAATGAACACTGGTAAGACACTGGACCCAGTCTGCATTTGTGGCAAAATTCTTACTGGTCCCAGTTGAGTACAAACTAATTCATCACCCCAACTGTGCACGAGCGTGGTACTGGCACAGTGCACTTCCTTAAAGGAAAATGTTTGCTCCAATCCATCATTTGCATCATATGTTGAGCTTTTCTTATAGATATTTTGGATTTTCTACCTAAGAACTTCAGTGGAGAGGATTTGAATGGAGAATGTTGCAGTTAGACAGGCATGATTCAGGTACCCATGGAGACATGAGATCACTCCACGTTGTCACCAGCACAAGAAGATTACCTTATACAAGAATAACTAAGAATAGAATTTTTGACCTTCAAGATTTCCTTATCTGTAAACATTAGAACTGTATAGCAATGCAGCCCTGCTTGTCAACAACAAGAAATAAAAGAAAAATAAAACTAATTTAAAACCCCACAGTGGCAGTGGAATAAATTCATATATTTATCATTTCAGAGGTTCCCATCGCTCCTGCCTCTTTTCCTGCAAGGTTTAAATTATTACATATTTTTTTTAATGTTATGTTTACTCTCCTAAGAATAGAACACAATTTACAGAAGCTCATATGGATGAAAAAGCATTTTCCTTTTGCACTGTTGCTCACAGTCAACACACACAGACCTGCACCTTCCAGCTTTTCAGAACCTTGGTTCATACCATCAAGTAAATTAATGAAGTATTTAGATTTATTTCTCAGAACTTTCAGTTTAAGGGATATCCTGGGTCTCAGTGTTTGGTGAAAGACTTTATCTGGTCCAGTGAAAGGAGCAGATTCTTCACAACAGTTATATCTGCCTCTGGTCCTGCCAGCACTAGAATTGGAGATATTTGCATTAAAAAAGGATCCTTAAAGTGAAGAAATGCAGGATGGGGTTCCAAGCTTACCATAACAGCTGGAAAGAACCTTATAAAATGAAATTCAGTATCTGCTGCTATAGATCTCTCAGGCTTTAAGCTTCCAAGGCAGAGAGTAATTTTTAAGCATAATTTTAACTTGCACATTACATTAATTATTTCTAGTGACTTGCTCAAAAATAGCGATTTGAGCCTGTGCAATGTGCTCACACAGGGCTGGAGTGTGGCCAGGAAGCCTGTCCAGGCCTGGAGACATGAAACTGTGCACACACCTGGGCCACATACCCCTCCTTGGGTCTGGGGACACACACTCTTGTCCCTTGTCCCTCCCCCAGTGTGGGTGGGCAGGGAATGGTCAGAATCTGGGGTCCAGACATCCCACTGAGGGGGAGCTGCAGTTTGGTGCCAATAGAGGCCAAAGGCAAAGTGCTGTCCCCTGGGAGCAGGGGCACATGGTGCTGAGTGACTCAGAGGCACAGCTGAGTCACAGCCTCCCGTGGCTCCTCCTGTGATGGGAACGGGTCAGACACCATATTTGAGATTGTGCTTGAATTCACGATCCAAATCGTTGTGTTCAGGCTCCTTGTTTGCTTCAAATTTGCTTCAAATCCATGAGGAGAAAGTGTTTGATGAGGGAAAACCAGCTCCCAGGTTCTCACTTGTGAGAGCACTGTTAGAAAAAAAAAAAATCAAGGAAAAACCACCTTTAAAGCACAAAGGGATGACACTGTCTTTGCTGGAGCCCCTCAGAAGCCCATGGAGGTACACGTGGTGTATCCAGTGTTTGCAGGTTAGCAGGATGTGTCAGCTAAGATTGCCCTGAGGTGTGGGGAGCTGCTGCAGAAAGGCATTGACATCTGATGAGAGTACAGCTCTCCTACTCCAGAGCCTTCAGGAGCAAATCTGCAGAGGGGTTTAGGTGTTACCTTGCCTAAAAAGTCAAAACTCAGCCTACAAACCCCAGTGACCTGGACAATAAATGACACTGAAGAGCAGAGCTCAGGGGCTGGACATCAGACCTCAGCTCTGCAGCCCACAGGGCTGATGTTTGGGGCTGTGCTCATCCTGAGGGGTGGACATCTCATTTATGAGTCCTCTGGATGGAGTCACAGCAGCACAGCCATCCACCAGCACATCCCCCTGGATGCTGGAGCTTCCCTGGCAGCACCACTGGAGTTAAATGACGTGGCAGATCCTCGCTCTCCAGTAGGTATTTGCTGGCCATAACCTGGGGAGCCCAGTCTGTAGAGCAGAAGTAATCTCCAGTCACTGGGCAAACTTTCCCAAGAGCTTGTTCAGGAGAGAAAGCCGTGAGCACAGAGCTGCTGGAGCTGCCTGATACTTCAACACGACTGGGTATTTTTAGAGCCATCCTATGGTGCAGGATTTTTAACTTCCATTTCACAGCCCTTGAAGCCTGGCAAACTTTCATTAACATTTGATGCCTTGAAGTCATGCGAGGTCTGGGGTGGAAAAGGGAGGGGAAGGAGGAAAAAGAAACACACCTTTTGGGAGTGTGTAGTTCACAAAGTTGATGGGAAGCTTAGAAAAGGGTCCAATCCTTCTTTTCTGTACCAGGTGGTTTTAAAGCACCCAGACCATTCAGAGAACATTCCTAGAATCCCAAAGCACGTCTGGGTGGAAGAGTCTTAATTAACTTAAGATGCGAAATACCTGGAGTCTCTTTGGTCCTTGGGGAGATTGAAGCACTTTTTAATCTAAGAGCTCCCCAGCTTGCAAGGATTATGCATCTCTTCCCATTATTGGACAGCGTTGCTAATATAGGGCTCTTTGACCCATAAATCCCCAAATTATTTATAAGCCATCCTAGAGAGGAGAACATGGGCCATGGAGCAGTTGAAGATTTGCTCCCAGTTCCCACTGCACTCACTGCCATTTCTGCTCAGCACAAAGTGAGGCTTTTCTGCCCAAATTTATAACCAGTGAAAACAGCGCTTCCCTGGCTACAAGGCAGACTTTCAACTGGAAAATAAATTAACAGAAACTCTATTTTTCCCCCCTCTAAATATACACACACATATACACACACACAGCGTCTCTTTGCACAGCACCGAGATTTTTCATAGGCTGAGGGAGTAGGAAGAAGAGACGTATTTTTGTCTCCTTGGCAAAATATATTGGCAGCATATCACTGAGTTGTAAAGATTGAGTAAGTACCAGAGCGTGGCCCCGTTAAGCAGGTTTTGGAAAGCTGCCCCTTGGCTGCCTGTGCCCGTCTGCCAGGGGATGCTGCCCTGGGGGGCTCAGTGTGTGGGACCCCAAACAGCCCATACGGGCTCCTGAGGAGGAAGAAGAGGTTGCAGTACCTGGAAATGAGGAGCTGTCAGCTCTGCATCGCTGCAGATGAAGTGTCTGAAGGGGAGAGGAGCTGTAAATCTCCCCCTGTGCATGGCAGTGTTCCCAGGCTGCTGCCTGTCTCCTCAGCTGTGCACCTCTCCGGAGGTCTGGCCAAGGTGGTGACAAACTGGTTCTCTGCTGCTTTCAAAACTCAGGAGGAAATATGGTCCCCAAGATGCTTTTGTACAAGGGCAGGGAGAAGGATGAAGGGCTGAGGGGGAAGAGACTCTGAGGGAGTCAGTGGCACAACTGGGTACCTGCCTTTTGTCCAGTCTTCCCAGCAGAAGGAAAATGCCTTGGTTTTCTGTTCCCAGCCACTTCCATGCCATCCTAGGACAGCAAAAAGCAATAAGCATTTCTGGTTACAATGGCAGATGTGCCTGATGCTGATAAGGGCTGGGACTCTCAGATTCATTATTTAAATCAAATTCTGAGATCCCAGATTGGATTGCTCAAAGCTCCCGTTATCCTTCCCCAGTGCAGGTAGAGACATTTCATAGTAAAATGCAATTCTGAAATACTGAAAGTAAACTCAGAAATCTCGACAATAAAATATTTATGCATCTGTGCTTTAGTGCATTGTAATTTTGCATGATATGTTTTGCTTTTCAAGACTGACTAGATTAAGGCACTTGTGATTCATTAAACATATTTTCCCAACTGCTATGTCTACAGATATTGTTGGGCCATTGTGTTTAGTTGTATTTATTAGCTGGTGTAACAAGGAAGTTACGTCTTCCATAAACCTGAGAGGAACCCACTTAAATGTGTTGCTCTGAATCTCAGCATAGAAGAAAACAGTTCTCATTAATAATTAAAGCTTAAAGAGGTCATGCTGGTTTTGCAGCCTCATTTTTATTTGTCACTGCTTATTTTGCATTAGGAAATAGAAAGTTTCAGGTGCAGGAGCCAAATGGAATCTCTTCTCTGTGTGTTCATTTAAACAGATCTATTTAGTAGCTGTCTCCATTTTTATGTATGAGGCCATTTGTTAGCTGTAATAATTTAAATCAGTCTTGGGAATTAGAAGTTTAAGGCTTTTAATTTTTACCAGGCAGTGGCTGTGCATGCCCTCACCTTCTGTCAGCAGTATGAGCACCAACTCCTAGGCCAGGCAGGGCTGGGATACAGGCAGGGCTGGGATACAGGCAGGGCTGGGATACAGGCAGGGCTGGGATGCAGGCAGGGCTGGGATGCAGGCAGGGCTGCTCAGGAAGGGCCTGGGTCACCATCTGGTTCCCATCCCCACAGGTATCACCAATCTGCCAAGCTCCCAGGCCCCCTCCTCTCCTCAGCCACCCACTGCCCTTCCCTTCTCCTCCTCAGCCATCTCTCTCTCTTCCAAGTTTTTTTTCCTCCTCCCCTGTGAACCACCTCCCATTCCTCCCCACTCTGGCCCAAAGTGCTCCTTTTCCTCCTCTTTTTTTACATTGCTCTTTGCCTTCCTCCTTGAGGAGGTTGCACATACTGCTGGGAATCAGGAATAACCAAGTTAGTAATAACTCTAATTCAAGTTAAAATCCTACATATTGCCTTTATATTTTCTTCCAGGATATACTACAGTTGCAAAATATTTTTGTTGCTTTCATTTTTTCCCACTGGGAACCTATTCTGTCTATCCAGCAACTCTGTTTGTTCCCAAGGTTAGACATTAGCCTTGAGTATTCAACTAGACGACTCACACAGCACTAATCTCTGCTAGTGGAGTGTCTTTTCCACTAAAACACCATGCAGATGATTATTGAAACCTTTGCCTTGCATTTCCCCAATCCAGCCATCAGCAGGGTTTGGCAGTTACACCCCTGTCTCCCAACCTTTAGATTCCCCCTTGTCATCTGCCTTGTTTCTGTCCTGCATCACTGATTGTGCATGATCAATCTCTAGAGGGTTTGCTTCTATGTATAACTCAACAAGCTGGCAGAGAAACGAGGAAGACTCATTTCTGTGCTCCAAAATGGATGTAGATCCAACTCAAGGTCACTGCATTACGAAGACAGACATATTGCAAGCATTCCCTTCAATTAAGATGATTTATGGAGTGAAATTTCCCTATTGCTTCTTCAATATCCAACTATTTTTCTGAATACCATCATCCTAGGATGAATTTCTGTGGATTGAAGAGACACAAAATCACTACAAGGTTCCACGAGGGTCCAAAAATCCTGCATATTCCTAATCACTTCATGAGCAAGGTCCTGTATCACTACTTTCCAGTGTAACCCTCACTTTTTTCCATAAAAAAGCCCTTTGCAGTGCATGAATGAGCCAAAAAAAAGTTTGTAAGGAAAGAGTTCAGCTCTAGATGTCAGGTTAGAGATGTTCCCTGCTATTAAAACAGACAATAACTCATTAATGCAGAGAGGTAATTATGTAGTGCCTTGCAAGCTTCTGCTACACCAAGAGACCTTGCAAGTAGCATCAGTAATATGAATTGTTTTTCTACTGACTGGATCTGGAGGGGTTTTGCATTACAGAAGAAGACACCAGGTGCATCCTGTGCATGTTACCCCAAACATCCCCAAGGATTACCCAGGTCCTTGTTCTGGAGAGTCTTAAATCTTAGACTGCTGTAAGCCAACTGCAAACCTTGCCTGTTGTGAAATGAAATGTTTCAGAAAATGAAAAAAAATTGCATTTGAAGAGGGTCTAAAAGTAGAAATTAAGAATGGAAAGGGAATAGCTCAAGGCTGCACATGTATGAAAGTTGAAGTGGCAGAAGATACAGCATCACCCATTGCACTGGGTATGTTTCATGCAGTTCAAGAACAGTATTCAATTCCCCAGAGGTGACCAGGACAGTGTCTCAAATTATAAACTCAGCAGGGACATGAATGTCCATTCCCTTACATTTCCTCCCCCAGGTAGTGACAAGCCATGGTACAGGCTGGAGAGATATGCTGTGATCATAAAAGGTGAAACCATCAAGCCCTGGTTGATCACCACGTTAATGAGGGAGAACTGATGACTTACTGAAGGAAGGAAAACCATATGGATAAAAAACCAAACTATCCCTTAAGGGAAACTTGATTCCAATTGTGCCAATGCAGGGAAAAAAGCTCAGTTTGACAACGTGAAAATAAACACGATTTGTCATTTTGCAGCATATGAAAACTTCATCAGGCAAAACGAGGGTCTGTTCTCAGAACTGCATCCTGTACAATTCAGCATTTCTGCCCTCTCCTAATGACTGCTGGACTGGCAGCAATCTCCCTGGATGAGCAGTCTTTGTACTGGTGAATCTATGTCAAGGTCAAGAATACTGGAGGGAAAAAATGCATTTTGGTCCAAATGAAGATGTACCTGAATCCTGGTTTGCATTAGGTACCACAGTTTATTTCCCACACTGAAGTGTTGGAGCAGTGATGGCCACTGTGCAGTTACAGTTGTGAATAACGAGTCAGTCTCTGACATTGTGCCAAAAGCACTACCAGTTACTAAAATACCTCTTTAAAATAAGGCATTTTGGGCCAGAATGTAAGAGCTGGGAACTCATTGGAAAATGACTTCCACTTCAAAGCTCTGATGGATGAAGATGCTCACCCAAGAAGCCAACATCAGCTCCTCAAGTGTTGGACTAATTTTAGCCAAGGTGCAAAAGCCAGCTACAGAACTCTAATGGAGGTTTCTATCCAAGCTCCAAATTCATTTTAAAAGGATGAAGAGGATTATATCAGCCACCCAGACACAGCCTTGGCAAAGTGGCAGCAGAGCAAAGGATGGAAATGAGTGGTGAGACAAACTTCTGGGCTGCTGGGATAAAGGACTGTGGCAGGAGGTGCAGGACGAGACGAGGTGTGAAGGCAGATCCCAGCGAGTGTGGGCTGTGGTGGTAGATAGAGAAGGAGACACAGAGAAGTGAGTTAACAACCCCACGACAACTAGAAACGTTGACAGCTTCTTGGGACTGAGCCAGGCATGGGAACGCTCGCTGTGGAAGGATTGACTTATCTCTGACTCGAAAATGTTCCTCAAACAGCATCACCAATGTTGCCCCAAAACAATCACATCATCCCCAGGCTGAGGAATTGCCCCTATTTCCCAGTGCAGATGATTTACAAAATACAAACCGAACATCAGGGCTGGGAGTACGTCAGTGTTTCTCCCTTCAAAGAGTCATTCCCTCAACAAGCTCCATAAAAAGGAGCAACAAAAAAACCCTAAAATAAGCCTCAGAACCCCCTGAAATTTCCCCCCTTTTCCATCCAAGCAGTCACATCAGAGGACATGGTGAATAAGGAGCAAATTGTGAATGGTAGTGGGGAGAACATCAGCAATGCATGGAGGGGCTGCTGGGGATGCCTGAGCAATGGTCATGGAATAAGGCAGCAAACTACATTATCTGCTGTTTGGCCAAGGAAAGGCAGCTGGGAAGAGATAAGAGCACTGCTGAATAACCTGGATTCTGTGGCCAAAATGCTGGTTTGTGAGACAAACATTCAAAGAAACGGGAAATTAAGCAGCACAAAACAACACGTAACATACAGCTCTCACCTGCTTTGCCACTGCCCTACCATTGGTATTCACTGTGGTAGCACAAGGACACCTCGTACTTTTGGCAGCAGTTTTGTAATGACTGAAGAGAATTCAAAGGACACCAGCCAGACACTGTGATGTGTTTTATTAGCTCCCAGATGTGCAGGTGAGGTGAATCTTTGGGAAATGAGTTTTGCTGCCACGGGTTTTCTAACATCACTCAAGGTCTCAAAATCTTATAATGGAACAAAGGGCTGTCACAGAATTTGAAAGTCATCTTTGGCAAAGCATTATTTCTGCATCTGTTCATTTCTTACACAGAAGTACAAGTGCACAACATTTTTGATGGTATTTGCCCAGCTGAAAACAGGAGGTCAGCTGCTGAGGCTGTGTATTTTCACATGAATTATAACTGGCATTTTCCAGGATGTCTTTCTGGTGTAGATGATCCAGAATCTGGAAATGCTTTACCAGGCTGTATAAAATAGTGTTTGGCCATTACATCCTGTATTGCAGCATTGCAAAATAATGTTATACAAAGAGTAAAACTGTTCAGGCCAGAATTAGATGCCACCCTCCAACAGCAGAGATGCTCCATCCCTGGAAGTGTTCAAGGCCAGGTTGGATGGGGCTTGGAGCAACCTGTTCTAGGGGAAGGTGTCTCTGCCCATGGCAGGGGATGGAACAAGATGAGCTTTAAGGTTTCTTCCAACCCAAGCCATGCTGTGATTCAATGAACATTGGTCTTTTTTACCACCTAAGCAAGGTACATCTTCTGTTATGTGGCAAACTTTGGGAAAATATGGCATCTGAAAGAGATCAGCTAAGGCCTCACATCTAGGCCACAGGAAATTCAAGAGTGCTGGAAAAGGGATGGTTGTGACACAAAGGTCAAACTGCCCAAGTGGGAACCTCTCCAGTTGCTATTTAGAGCTGTGAAATTGGCTCTTGGGCAATGCTGAGCATGAGCTCCACTACAGTAAAAAAAGCAAAGCAAGGAATAGAGCAGCCCAGCCTTTGTTTTGTGGGAATGTGGGGAAAGAAGGAGCTGTGAGCAGCCTCTGCTTCCAACAGAGAGGGTTTTGTAGAGGAGCACCAGGGAGAGGCTGTGGACAGCGAAAGGCAATCGGATCAAACACTTACACAGTGCAGGCAAGTTGGGGAGAGCAGATTATAATATTCCAAATACTAGAGAATGGTGGTATAAGGCATCAATAGAAAGCCTACAGTAAATACAGGAGGGAGCATTAACTTTTACACAAAGGTAAGAGAAGTGGAGTAACATTACTGATGGGACTGAGCACATCGAATGACAAGACAAACTGAGACCTGTTCCTAGAGAAAACGTGCTTCTGCCAGAGCAGAGGGGAATGGTGAGCACTAAGAATAAAGGCTGGGTGAGAGTGGCAGTGATCCCCTGCCAGCACCAGCTCATTTGCAAGTGTGTGGGCAGAGCAGCTGCTCCAGCAAATCTCCCCCAGCCCGGAGCTCTCCTCAGGTGCTGAACACACCAGGAAGGTGTTCTGTGCTTAAAAATGTTAAATGGGAGCAAAACAGGAGCAGGCAGGAAAAGCGACTGGTCGTTCTTCACCTGACACCGAGGGGACTGCTGGGAAGCTCTGAGCAGCAGAGGGGGAGGACTTGGAAAAAGGGGAAATTCATGTCACAGCAGAAGATAAGAAAATAAGAGAATGGAGGAGGAGTTTTGCTTTGCCCACCAGACAATTGAAAATAGATCAAAAGAAGAACCCAAAGGGTTTGTTAGAGATGACAGCTCCTAAGGAAGAAAGTGGGGCAAATTTCGTACATTTCAACATTTTAAAATAATTTTCTTCTTGCCCAGGAACTAAAGGGGGAGCAAACAAAGGGATAAGACCAGATTCTGCTGTCACTGTTAGTGGGTGAGACAGATTTGAGTCCACTGCAGTGAAATCAGGAACTGGCCCATAATTTCAGCTCCCTCTGATGAAAAAAAAAAAAAAAAGAGTTCTGAATTAGGGGATAAAAGATAGAGAAGTAAAGGACTCCTATAAAGGAAATAAAAAATTCTCTTTCTCACTGTCTTGACCTGTAGAGAAATATGGTTAAGACTCAGGATAAATTCCTTTTAAAGACTCAGCTGAGCTGAATTTGCTTAGGCCTGACCATGATGGGCAGCTCATGCTGGTCAGCTGGTTTATGGCACCGTGGTAGCCAGTTATAGGAATGGACTTGTAACCTTTTTAGGTCCTGAGCATTTTCTGAAAACAAGACCTACCCTGGCAAAAGTCTGACAGTAACCCCAGGTACAAGCAGTGCTCTTCATCAAATTCATTTTCAGGATGAAACAAAAATACAAACTGTCATATGGACAAATTTCCTGGACTGGCAGGACTCCGGGGGTGTCAGACAGAATCTGGCTCAAAAACAGGCAATGCTTTGAAGTTTCCAGCTCTCACAACAGCCAAACTTTTTTCAAAGGCAGACACCCAATAAATGTGTATTTAACCTCCTGAGGCTTCTTCCTCTGCTCTCTCCATCCTCCCTGGTGCTGAAGGCAGCTCACAGCAGCAATGTGGTGTAGCAAATTCACATGAGGTGTGTTTTGCACATGATCTGCATCAATAGTTCATGATTTCTTTTATAATGACAGCATTAAACATCCTCAGGCAGAGGCTCATGGGATCTGTGCTCATTCAAGTAACTTAAGGACAGGCTTGTGAAACTCTCTGCAAACAGCAGGAGACAAATAATCAAACTCAGGACATTTTAACATAGAAAGTACCGAGTTACAGGAAAATATCTAATGCTGTTTCTTGTGGTCTGATTGGAGAGCTCAGGACTAGAATAGTCCCTGTTTGACCCTCAGCACCACAAAGCAGGTTTCAAAGGTGAAAGGAGATGCACCACCCACTCCTCTTCTTAAGGGTTATTTTACAACAAGAGGAATGAAAAGAAAGTCAGCTCGGCAGCTGTGAGTGCTGTGGTGTCAGTCCAGTCAGACAGGGGAGTTGTACTGGTGGAAAATCAAAGAAATGAACACAGTGCACAGATAGATATTTTTGTGGAGAGAAACATTTTTTGGCATGTCTGATCTCCTTTGCTCACTATTGCTCAAATCACACGGCCAAGGGCTTCAGAACTTGTCAGCAAAGAAATCTTCCTAAGGAAAAAATACACAACTGTTTCTCTTCTGCCCTGGCAGAGTCCAGCACTGAGACACTCACTATAAATAGAGGTTCCCACTGATGTCCAAGGGAAGTGTAAAGCCATGCCATTAAGGAAACCCAGTCCCACATGGATGGACGCTGTGTTCAGGCAACTTCTGTTACAACAGCCCCACCCTGCACGTCACACTTTTCTCGTGGTCTGTGATGTTATCTGTCAGTCAGCCTTCTCTGTGCTGATATATTCAGAAAACTTGTCATTTAAACATCCAGATATTCGTGTGTTGCAGTAAATCAGGCTGACAGTCAGCTCTGGAACTGAGGCCCAGCGTTTAATCACAGAATAGATGCAACAAGCAGAACCATCAGCCCCAATTTCCCATGGTACCTTACTAATTGCCTTATTTTTAATACACAGTCAGCTCCTAGAAACTTGCATTCCCTGTATCTGCAAGCATTTGCTGTCAAATGATCTTGAAAATAATTTCATTCCGTGTCTTCAAACCATCCCAGAAGACCCACGTTTGCCAGGAAGAAACCAGTTAATGGGATGTTGGGTGGGTGTGGGGGGTATTTACCTGCCTGCAGGTGACTGTGCTGTGTGACCACTTGTGCAGCTGCCATTCACAGCCCTCATTCCATATGTCCCTCGGGAGAACACCCTGATTAACTCTATTAATAGTGTGCACGTGTGTGCACCAAGTGTCTGTAGCTGCCTAAGAATGTGGGAGGGGAGGGTTTGAGCCAAGGAGGTTGCACATGTCTGGTGTCCCGTGAGAAAACAGGGGACACTCTTCTAGAACCCAAACCCCGTGTTTTACTGCATAATCTCACCAAGGAGGGCGAGCTGGAAGCTGAAATAGTTAATGGGGATGGAGAAGGAGGCAGCAGCTCAGCCCATCTCTCCTCATGTGTCTCCCACTGCTATCGGGTATCGCCTGCCCTAAGCTCGTGCTCAGAGCAAGGAGACAAAAATCACTATTGACAGAAGCACCCTGCAGACAAGGTCCTCTGCTGCAAAGCTGCCTCAGTCCTGCGTGGTGGAAACCTATTTTAAATGGCAACAGAGCACTGATGTTGTGGAAAGAGCTTGTTGTGTGGGGTTTTCAGGATTAGGGCAGGGAGAAAACCAAAGTACAGCCCGGCCTGATAAATATTGTCAGATGTTTAAACACTGGGTCTTCCAGAGCTGATTTGTGCAAACACTTCCAGGGCATCAGGGAATGTTGTCATTGATAAACAATGACCACAGGAAAGGGCTGTGGTGTTGGGCTGATGGTGTGGATGACAACAGGGGGATCATGGAATGCATGGCCACAAAGTTAATAAGCATTTGCATCCTGTAGCATTAACCTTCACTCTCAGTCATCAAAAAATAAAAACCCAGTGAACAATCTGCAGTGGTAGGGGCAGAATTATTAAAGGGTTATTTTAGAAAGAGCAAGGAGAAGGTAGTACGTCATCAGAATTTGAGATCACTGCTTTGATTTGCTGTTGAAAACTCTATGTATTTTGAGATCTCAAACCCCAAAACAAAGCTTAATCTTCACTTAGGCACTACAGTTCCCTCCCTTATCACATTATCTGAGTACATCACACTCTAATTATAGTTGTCTGAACAACACTTAGTGAGATTGGGAAGTACTAACCTTGTCAGAGAAGCCCTTGAACACAGAGTAGAACCAAGTCAGAAACACTCTTTAGTTTTAAATGCCAGCTAAGTATGCTGCAACCAGTGGAAAAAAAATGTTCTTACTCCATCAACAACACTTCAGAAAATTTACCTCTTCATTATCATTAGCCCAGACCCTCAAGTTCTGGCTCAAAATTCAGAACAAAGCTGTTATTAGTATGAGGTAAAAAAATGCATTAGAATATTTGTATTTCTAAAAGTACCTTTTAAAACATACCACTAATCATTCAAAGAAAGGAGTAATACTTACAGCATCTCAGTGGGATATTATATCTAACTCTCAAGAGGTATCCAGAAGTGCTTCTCAATATTTTAGTATCTGCTAGGCAGTGATTGCAGTTTATTTATCTCTCTCTAGTGGGTACAGCAGTAGGAGTTAAATATTCCATCTTCCTCTCCCAAGGATGTAAGGGACTGTGTCCCATACTTAAGCAAAGAAGAAAATCTCCCTCCCACATCACAGCCTGGGGTGGGAAATGGCTCCGTGTGCCTTAGTGAACGTGGACCAATGGCCACATTTGTCTGCACATTTCTTCAAGGCAGCTGCTGAGGAGCCTTTGAGAAGAGCTTCAAGGAGCTCAGCCCTCGTGCAGATGCTCCAAAATGGTTGTTACTGAGTTTAACTGAGGCATTTCCTTTTTTGCCACTTCTGCTACTTCATGACTTTTATTCCTTTGCATTGCTTTACGTGCCAGAGCCTGGAGATGGGTATTCCCCCAAATCCCACTTTTGCTTTGTTTTTATTTTTCATGTTGAAGTACAAGTCAGACCCTGCTGTTGTACTTCTAGCTGACCACTGCTCCTGTGGCTTCTCCAGCTAGTTTTAATTTTTCCCAAATCTGCTTTTCAAAGTCCATCACTATGAGAAAAAAGGTGTTGTTGCTTTCCCTAACAAGCCTTTATTTTCTGTATTTTGTGGATTGAAAGAGCCCTCAATATCCTGTAGAACACCAGAGATCTTGGTAGCAACTACAAGCCTCTCTGAGAGTTTAATAAGCTGCTGCTGAGTTATATGGCACCTGTCAAGTTTTTATGGAAAAAAAAGTTATCCAGTCTGCTGCTGTTATGAGCTATCAAACACTACAGAGAAGACCCTGAACCAGTATCTATGATCTGAACTACATCAAAAACACTGGGAAGAATATTTTGGATTCCTAGGCTTTGATACAGGTCCAAATTTCACAGTCATATGATATTTCTCTAAAAATTTGGCCAGAATGACCAATCCCAGTCTTCTTAAAAACTCCAACCTGGCCTTGGACATTTCCAGGGATGGGGCAGCCACAGCTTCTCTGGGCAGCCTGTGCCAGGACCTCTGCACCCTCCCAGAGAAGAATTTCTTCCTAAAATCCAATCTAACCCTGCCCTCTGGCAGCTGAAGAAGTGCAGAGATTACAGGACCTGCAGAGAAGTCCATACAGACTGAGAGATGGTCCCACCTATACACACAAGAGCAGTCACTGAAAAGCCTATTTCCACAGGAAATTAGGATGGCAAGATAATTTAGATTTTTTCCTTAATGAATAGAGAGGATAAAAATCATACTCTGAATATATTTCCTGTAAATTGGCACACTGTAGTGGAGAGACTCAATGAAATGACCATTCGCTCTCAGAGGCTGGGAATGATTTAGCTCCACTGTGTGAACTGCCATAAAAATAAGCTCTGGGACCTTCAAAACATGAATTTGGGGTTGCCTTGCCAGAGACCCTCTGATGGCAAGCAGAGGGATGCACGGGCTCCCTCCACCTGGCAGCCAGGACAGGTGTGTCACTGCCAGATGTGATGTGAACCACTTACATCTTGTTCACAGCCTTTGAAGTGCTGTGCAGAGAAAGCCTGAGCTGTCCCTGCAATTAGAGTAGATACATCATTTACTGGAAGAATTAAATGCGCTGTAGTAGCAAACCTGCAGTTGACACTCACAGGGTGCAATTTAAATCCTCTGGATTAGTAATTCTTTTGAGATCTTTGTAATCATTGGTAATAGGTAGTGAAATAAATCCACATTTATATCCTACAGACTGCAGCTGTGCTTCTGTTAAAGTAGTATTAACTGATGGGTTTTAAATCCTTCTGCAGCTTGAGCTGTAAGCACCGAAACTCCTGTGCAGGGATAACTCATCCTGGGTGATGTATGTTCCCTAGAATGAAAGCACTGGTTAATGAATAATGAAAGCACCAAGGCTGAATCCCAGGGCTCAGTCCTGCAGGAAGCTCTCTGGGGCTCCTGTGTAGCTCCCAGTGCCACGGTGACCCAACTGCAGCTAAGACACTGGATAACCATGATAGGGAAGAATACAAACTGCTCATGTAAAGCTTTACCTAGATGGACAAAGTGCTGACTTGTTCAGCTGAGTGAGGGGTTCATGTGGTTCATCCTCCAGGATCAGGAGTGCACACTGCTCCCTGAGTTCCTGCACAGGCTCCCAGCTAACTAAACAAATATGCCATTAAAGGCTGAGCCAACCTTGAGGGGGACATATGGATTTAAATTGCAGCAAGAGGAGATTTATGGACTTGCTTTCCCTGCCTAGAGAGTAACTGAAGAGGCCTCAGCCTTTACCAGCTCTGATAAGGGAAGTCAGCACTTCACTGGGACAAGATGGGAGGGATGGTGGGTGGGAGATTGGCACTTGGCTTTGCTGTGGAGCCCCAGCCATGGAGCAGGGACCCAGAGTGACAGTCACTCTGGGAACTAAGAGAAGCTTTGCAAACTCCACATGCTTGTTAGATAAGCACGGAGCTGATAAAGTAAAGCACTTAGAGATTAAAAGAACTCTAGAGAACGGTATTAGTGGTTGAAGAAAAGAGCCCAGGAGTCCTGGCTCTCCCCTCCTCCAGCGAGGCTTCAGCCCAACCTGACCAAAATTCATGGCTTTAAATTGTTTTCTTAATAGCTTAAAAAAAAGTGCATTTGCTTGGTTCTGTCCCTTATGGGTTTTGTTTGCTTTGTTTTCATTTAGGGATCTACAAAGGACATTGTTTCCGAATCAACCACTTCCCTGAAGACAATGACTATGACCATGACAGCTCAGAATACCTTCTCCGTAAGTGAACAGTGATCCCTAAAGCTCAGGGTTGACAGATGTGGCCACAGAGACTTCCTTGGGTTTCTCTTCTGTTCAGAGCAGCCCAAGTGTCACTCGTTGCAAGAGACTGGCCCAGACTGGTTGGCACAGAGCAGTGGTGGCACATGTCCAGTTCAGGCTGCAGTTACACAACCATCACCCTTGGGGACCCCCATTTCATAGAATCTTTGAATCGTAGAATGGTTTGGGGAAGGGACCTTAAAGACCATCTAGTTCTAACCCCCCCTGCTGTGGGATTTCAAGTGGTTTTCCCAAGCATTTCCTTTAGCTGGGGAATGCTCACAGATTTGGTGCCTGTCCTCTGAACATCATATGCCACGTTTTCAAATAAAACTACAGCCATCATTCCCAAATTGGCAAGGATATTTTACAGAGGGAGTATTTATCAGGTTAGTGTATCAAAACAGGTTTGAGGAGTGGGTTCCAGCCCATTAGGGAGCTTTTCCTAATGATTAAGCCCAACCCTTATGCAAACCTCGTCCTTTGCAGCTGCTGAGCCACCTCCCCCTGCAGTGAAATTACTGCATTGTAGGAAGGAAGCTGAAATTTCTGCAGCTAACAGCAAAATCCCAGCATGAACAGGGGCTGTGGCTTCCCTGCCTGGCCAGCCAGCTACTGCTGCTCCGTGCTGGCATGTAATTCCCCCCAGCCAGAAGTAATTTCATCCACCAACCTGGTGCTTGAAATGAGGGCAATGGTTTTACCTACTCAGGATGACCATTCTCTCAGCTGATGGGAAGTCTTGGAACTGAAGCATTAAACCTCACGAATCCTGCAAAGTTGGAGTTAGATTCCCCTTCCCCAGAGGACTCCTTGCCTTGTTGTTCCTTCTGAACAAAACTGCTGAGCAGCCAAGCTGAAAGCAGTGCCCTTTACCAGGGAGGGGAACTGCAGATCACAAGGTGTTGAGAAGTCAGGGAGTGGTGAATAACGCTGCTGGCAAGGCAAAAAGCTCCTCAATTATACTATTAATTACCTGAAACATCACTTAGAGGACCACTCTGCCCTTCTGCTCGCTTCTGGGCAACAACTTCTAGTTGCTAAGGGAAGAAGAAAGAAAAAAAATCTCAGAAAAGTTCACTTCCCCAGAAAACCCAGGTGGTTTTTTTTCCTCTTTGCTGTTGTCGATTCAGATCAGTCAGAGTGTCCGGGTGACACGATTTCAGAGCTCAGGCAAAGGCAGAGTGTGAGCACAGCTGCATTTATCTTTCATACAAAGCCTTGGAACTAATGTTAAATTGATGCCAAGTCAGCTTTAGGAAACAAACATCGTTAGTAAAAGGACTGTAGAGGAGAGAGGAATTAAGTAGTATCTTGATAAAAGCACATTATGTCTTTTTTATATGGAGAAAAGTGAGAACTGGGAAAAACAGCTCAGTGGTAAGACATGAGATCAGTAAATTGTTGTAAGTGTGCTTGTGATGGGTGTTCCTAAAAGCTGTTTTCAAAAGTGACTAAGTAAGATCTTAAAAACAAGTTGGTCGAACGCTTTAAGTCTTCTGCAAAATCAGTCTCCAGTGGCTCCCCCCAGAGCAGAGCTCCCCCTCTCCTGCACAGAGACAAGGCTCCTCAGCTCTAACTTTTATAAGAACTACAGCTTCCCGTGCATACAGTTGATTTAGAGATTACTGAAAGGTTATGTGTCAAAATCCAGAGGAGATGAGCTCATACCTATATGTAATAGGGACCAAATCATTGTCTAAGACAGGAGGATATTTGCATCCTGTTTCCGTCCTGGTTTTGCCCTCTGAAACACCTTTGCAGTCTGCTGGCTCCATTTAATTCTCCACTCTTCCTAGCCATTTCTTGGCACAAAGTTTCTCAGCGGGACATGCTGGGGATAATCCTTATTTTTGCTGTCTGGCTTAGACAAAGGCACCAATACTGTGTGCATCTTGGGCTCCTGAAAGAGCAGAGTGAGGGGTCTCAGTCACCAGTTTAATGTAGGCTTCATAGAAATGCAAGCATTATAGTGCTAGCAGGATTCAGGCCCTGGTTCAAAAGCCTATGGAAATCAGGGGAAAAATGACTGATTTTAGTAGACTGTGGTCCAGGGCGTGGGTAGAAGCAGGAGTTTGGATTTTGCCTTTGGTGTTCAAGCTGCTCCCTGCAAAACCAAGCGGAGGACAGCACAGTGACAACTGACACGTGCAAAGGAGCTCAGACAAGACCCTTCCTATGGAACCTCCCCTGTGGCAACACAATCTGTGTGTCTATAAAAAATCCCCTTCACACGCCTGTGCAGAGCCCCAGTGAGCAGCAGATGTACCGCTGCCGTGCACGGGGAGCAGCCCCGGGGCTGCATCGCCCAGCGGCACATGTGTGCTCAGGCTTCCTCCTCTCCTGCTTCCCTCCTCTCCTGCTTCCCTCCTCTCCCGCTTCCCTCCTCTCCCACATTTCTTCGGGCACACAGAGACCAAGCTGCTCCCATCCAGCACTGCACGAAGCACACGCACCTCTCCCTTTGCGGGAGGGGGATTTCAGTCGTTCTCATCCTCACTGCTGTGGGGATGTCAGGGCTCTGCTGCTGGGAGGAGGGGGATTGGAGACCCCGTTTCAGCGGCTTCTCTACACTGTCCTGCCCTCCTTCCACATCCCCTTTTCAAAGCCTTTCAGAGGAGATGAAAAGCCCGAGCAGAGGCCCATGGGGAGAAGCAGCAGCTCCACGGAAGGAGGTGTCACCACACATAGCCCTGCACAACAGCCAATGCAAACAGACAGGACGGTAAACAAGGGGGGAAAAAAGCAAGGGAGATAGCAAAAACCAGATTGCCTTAATGTTTTTTGATGTGCTGTCATTTTATTACCAGTATCAGGAGGCATATGTAAATTCTACATGGTACCTATGAGCTTCCTTTGAAATTTCCAAGCTGAAAGTACACATTTTAGGAAAAAAATATACTGTAGAGTTTTACAGGAAGAGAACACTGTGTGTTTTGTTTCTCTTTGCATTAATTACCTACCATAGAAAAATTATCTCTGGAGATTATTGCTACAATATTGCCCCTATATTTGGCATGTCTGGCAAGTTCCTTCCAATGATATCACTGAAGCATTTTAGGAAAGCTCTTTGATGTAATTGAATTCATTATAAAGAGCATGGCCATCAAATATAGGAAATAACATCCAGAAAGGATGAGCTACAGGAGCTTTTAAGCTGGTGCTACCTTTAGCCAGGGCACTAAAAGACAGACAGCAGTTTGGGGTCCCTCAATGTCCAGCAGCAGAGAGTGACTTTGAATGTCTTCCTAATAATTGTCTCTAAAAAACTGACCCCAAAAGCCAAAATGCTGTTGCTTTGTACCAGATGCATGGGGATGCATGTAGGACAGGAGAACAGGTTCTCACCTCTCAACAGGCTTGGATCAGAGACCTCACATCCACATCACTTGGATTTGCCAATTCTAGCAAGACACTGTGAACAGCAACACATTCTCCTGACTAAGGTTCAGATCCTGTTAGAAAGTGCCCCATCTGTGAAGGACACACGCAGACACAGCCAGTTTGGGGAGGGGTGGACTTTTCTTGCTGTTGCAGATCGATACAAGCAGAATCTTCCCAGGCAGGGGCTCTTTTTGGCTTTTGTGTTTGCCCCACCCTGAGCAGGGCTGTGCAGTGCACGGTCCCTCTCGCAGTCAGTGGGAGCTGTGCCACCACTTACCAGGGGAATCGTCAGGAAGCGACTCACTGAGTCGGGAATGCCACGGCCATCAACAGGAAAATGAGAAAGCATCAGCTGTAACATCTGCCCATTTCTCCTCGGGAAACGGGCGCTGCTCGCTGTGCGTGTCAGCCAGGGATGGCACCCGGGAGAGGCCGCGGCGCTCACGGCAGCACCGGCCAGATGGTGTTTTCTCCTCTCCCAGCACTCGGCCCTGAGCTGCCCCTGCCCTCCAGTCTGCTGGGGGGTTTCCATCCCCCTCTGACAGCAAACTCTGCCCCCGACTCGCCTTGGACATCCCCACACCCTGGCACCCCTCGCCCTGCCAGCACTGCCCTCCACGCCTTCGCCTTTCCACAGTTTCCATCTCCAGGGTGATCCTGTTTTCCACAGCAGTACTCAGCTCCTTATCTCCTCTTCTCAAAAAAAAAATCCTCTCTTTACAACAATATAACTCGGTTCCTCACTCTGCCTTTCAGGAACCCCTGCCAGCTTTTACCCCTTTGGTTTTTACAATACAGACATCCCTCTTCTCATGCTTGTTTATTTTTTCTCAGCCCTTTTGTTCCCTCTCTGCCACTTCTGTCGGTTGCTGCTCAGTCTCGTTGTGACCTGACTTTGAAAGCTGGCTTGAAGTGCTATTTTAATATTTCTGTGGGGAGTTTCATAGCCCATACTGGTGAATGGACTGAAGCACACAGAATTTTAGATGACTCTTACTTAGCTATCAGAAAACTAAACACAAACACCTAAGACACACTTGTTAAAATTTCTTAGAAATCTAAAAGGTTTCAATGTCTTTAATATCCAACAAAGTAAAAAGGGGTTATTAGCTGTGCTTGCTGGCAGCATGGATGCTGCTGACTTCAAGAGCTGTAATTTGCTCACCTTGCACATGTACCAAGGAACAGATCCGTCCCAAACGTCGTAGGGTTCATAGCCAGCTCATGAATTTTTCACTGCTGCTCCCTGCATGATGCTGGGTCTTACTGGCACTTACCTCGTGCTTTGCCAGAAATATTCTGCACATGGTGGCATCAGATAATGGAGAAAATGCTGGACTTCCTAGAAGAAAGCTCAAAAGATTGAAGCTACTCACTTGAGAGTCTGTGCCACGTTGGCCATCTACCCATGGTCTTGGCTCCCAAAAACGTGCTCAGAAATGCAGGATCAGTCATAATTCCAGGAAAAAAAAATAGGGCAAATTTCTTTACTGGAAGGATTGTAAAGGATTGGAAGAGGGTGCCCAGGGAAGTGGGGGAGTCACCATCCCTGGAAATGTTCAAAAAACATGTGGATGTGGCATTCAAGGACAGTTTAGTGGTGAACATGGTGGTGGTGCCGGGTTGACGGTTGGACTTGATGATCTTAAAGGTCTTTTCCAACCTGAACAATTCTATGATTTTATAACATCATTCTTCTTAATGATTCCATGAAAAGCCTGGGATTTTGAGGCTCTGTAATCTCTACACTTGCACTGAGGAGGCAACTGAAGTGATTACTGTCTGTCTTGCTTTTCTACCTGTCTCCCCCCAGGCATTGTCCGTGCCTCCAGTGTGTTCCCCATCCTAAGCACAATTTTGCTCTTGCTGGGAGGACTCTGTGTCGGAGCAGGAAGGATTTACAACAGTAAAAACAACATTATTCTCAGCGCTGGGATTCTCTTTGTTGCAGCAGGTATGTTCTTCTTAAATTAAGTCCTTAAGAAGTGCTGCCTTTTTCAACTGAAAAAAGACTGTGGAAAAGCTCATTGGCAGTTCTTTCCCTGCACCCCTTTCCTGGATTGAGGGCATTAACAACGTCACACCAGGCAAATTTCTTAAGATAAAATTATGTTCTTGAAGCCCCACAATAAGTATATTCTAGAAAACCTTTTAATTTTCCTGAAAAAGGAAGTGAAATTCAGTAACGAGCATGTTTTATGCTATTTAAAATGTATTAAACATTAGATGAATCAGGCATCTCCCACACCTAGGGCCTTTTTCTTACTTTTAATATGATGGCAGAAAACATTCACCTCTGATAGGTGAGCCCGTTTTTCACCCTAGAAACATCTGAGAGAGTCAGCCCCATTGTTAATAGCTTTCCCTGAAGCCTGGATTAAACATGCTGCATTTAGATGAAAATTCAGCAAGGTGGAAGAGAACTTATCTTGATCAAGGTGAACAGCCATAGCCCTGAGCTCAAAACATATTTTCATCATTATTCTGAATGTTAGAATCCCACTAAAGATATTAGCAAGCTCCCAAATGTTACTTCCTTCCCACTGTGGCAATGAAGAGATGGGAAAAAATCCTCCTGAATGTTTTGGGATCCACACAAGCACACGTGACCCAGACGTGGATCTATTGTTTGTTTTTCAAGAATAAATGAAACCTTGAGATACATGAAAGAGTAAAGAAATGTAATAAAATTTCCTGGTCACAATCTTCGGTTCCAGAAAGTAACAAGGTTTGAATTTTATCTTCTCAGCCACATAACCACTGATTTATGTCTTTTCTTTCTCTAGGTCTAAGTAATATCATAGGGATCATTGTCTACATATCAAGCAATGCAGGTGACCCAAGTGACAAACGAGACGAGGACAAAAAGAACCATTACAACTATGGTTGGTCTTTTTATTTTGGAGCCTTGTCTTTTATTGTGGCCGAAACCATAGGTGTTCTGGCTGTGAACATTTATATTGAGAAGAACAAAGAGCTGAGGTTTAAGACCAAGAGGGAGTTCCTTAAGACTTCTTCCAGTTCTCCTTATGCCAGGATGCCAAGCTATAGGTACAGGAGGCGGAGGTCCAGATCCAGTTCCCGATCTACGGAGCCTTCTCCATCTAGAGACATTTCCCCGGTTGGCATGAAGATAGCAAGCACCATTCCCATGAACGAAATTTCCATGTACACCCTTTCCCGAGAGCCTTTGAAGGTTACCACGGCTGCCAGCTACAACGCAGACCAGGAGGCCAGTTTTCTGCAGGTTCACAACTTCCTTCAGAAGGAATTTAAGGAAGGACTCCATGTCAACATGGTCAACAGGAGAACGACACCTGTTTGAAGTACCTTCCTTCCTCGAGCTTTTTTGAAGAAATACCAGAACAGAATGGATCTGTCATGAGAGAGAAGGAGCGATGTTAAAATACCCTCTCACCTCTTTAATTGTGGCATGTGTTGAGGTAGCAAGTGGAGATCCTCTGGACCAACATAAAGATACTACACGCTCGTAGCTTTTTTTGAAGCTATTTGGAGTTTGTTTCTTTCCGTTCTTGGTGTCACGAGATGAAGGCAGTTCATGTTCCTGCACTTTTGTAGTGTGTACACAGTCTTGGAGAAACTGCAAAGGACTGGCCACCAGTGTGTTTTAAAGGATTACAGAAAAATTGTTGTACAACTTTTTTTTTTCTAATATTGAGATCCCTTAATACGAACTTGCAGATATAATTTATAATCAAGCCCAAGGATGAATTTGAACTACTTGTCAAGTGAGCCACTTTCCTTTGACACAGCATAAGCTTTGCCTCTTAAAAAAAAAAAAGAAAAAGGAAATATTTTTGAAGGCAACACTTTCTAAAACTGACCTGTGCCACTAAAACCGTAGAGCACCCACGTACTGAGCATTATGGACTCCTTGATGGGGTGGTGAGGGAGTCTCCCATTTCTGGGTGTAAGGCATCCCTTGGGGCAATGCAGGTCGAGGAGAAGAGGGTGGGTGCGTCTTGAAACGCCTCAAGAGGGAAAGATTAAAGTAGGTGGGACTTGAGCATATTTGCAAATATCATTTCTTGCCTAATGTTTAGAAAACTTGAATTCTCATTTCGACGAGCCCTAGTGCCTGATCCGGCAAGGTGCTGAGTGCTGTCTGTCAGGAGCCCCTATGGACACTCCCAGCCAGAGCGAGGAGCAGAGCTGAGCCGGGGTGGCCGGTTCCCTGCGACCGCATTCCTGATTTCCTTACTGCTTCACAAGTGCAACACTAACGCTACTGGAAACTAAGATCTCTGAGCAACGTGCGTCAGAAAGGCGGGAGCTGATGCAAAACTTCCTGCAGTGACGGGAGCGGGGTGTTAACAGAGCAGATGACAACTTTGTATTTTTTAAAAGAGAACAAAAGTAATCACCATTTATGAGATATTTATTAAACTCTTTTTATTATGAATAAGTGCCGCATGGTGCAAGGTATAGTTGCTTTTAGATGGAAATGATGGTTCGAGCTAATTTAATTTATTTTGTAATGATGCATCTACTTACGTGCAGAGAGCCCACAGCAAACTCTATGCATCACGTAAGGAGGGAACTAATTTGTACCCTTTGCTTCTGTATGTTTCTGAAAGAGTCTGAATTTTTTTTTTTCTTATAAATTCCTGCTTTCATTTTTTACGCTTAGGCTTGGATCTCAAAGCTCGAGGGCCTGACTCAAAGGTAATTTAGTTGAATAGTACTCATGCTGATTTTAGTGACCACTCGACCAAGCCATATGAGAATGAGGTGCCCAGTTCCCCTCAGATGAATTAGATGCATTGAGAGAGGAGCATCTAATTCCTGTAGATTCCTTTGAATATACCCATTACCTTTGCCCAGAAAATCTTTGCTACCAGAAGACAGAGAAATCATGATTTAGAAAGCTTGGCTCACTGATGGTGGGAGATCTCAGCCAAACTGTTAAAACCTCTTTAGTCTTAATTTATCCTGTGATGGCCATGACTCAGTGGTGGTTTGGATATGAGGCTTTCAGCTAGTGGAACCAAGTCCTCCAGGGAAATCCCGGAGAAGCTGCCTTAACATCCCAAAAAGCAAGTTGAACCCCCTCTCCCCCCCGGATAAACCCTGCTTAAGCCTCTCTCCTTGCAAGAACCAAGACACAATTCTCAATTTTAAGTGAAAGTCTTCCCCTAGTTGCTGTTAAGCTCTGCCTGGCCCTCAGCCTGGCAGAGCCACATTGTTATTTTGGCAGAGGTGGGTCGGAGCCTTCATCCCTGCTCATTAAGAGTTTCCATTCAGGTTAAAACTCTGCTGGGATCCTTTTTTCAAACCTCTGAACTCTGAGAGCTAAAGCGAATGGAGCGATGGGAACAATTTAAAAGTAGAAAATGTTGTGCTACTTTCTGTATCAACACACTATGGAGAAAGATGTTACACAAGCTTTTTAAAAAAAATTCAAACAGAGGCAGACGAGAAAACTTTTTTACCTACTTTTCGGCTAGGACAACATAAAAGAGTTCTAAAATTATTAAAGTTCTTGATGAAAGGTTTTTTTTACAAGAATCTTTATGCTTTCAAACAATAAATTATTTCCTACTTTTTGAGACTTCGTAATATTAAAATACTTTGATTAGCTATGATAGAAGTAGAAGTTTGCAATGAAAAAAACAACCTTCTGTCTCATTAGTGTGTCATACTAAGTGCTAATTAATTTACATCTAATTATAGTCGATGTATTTTTCAAGTGCAATTTCCCAGAACTATTTGTTTCCCACTGTGTTAATAAACTAATAGTTAGAACTAAGTCCTCATCCGTGTTTACTGTAATTAAGAATAAAACCATTCCCTTTAAATCCAGGAGTTAGATATAGGCTGTTTCTCTAAACTCATGTACCTTGAACTGGAAGTTGACAGTGTGAGGTTTTCTCCACGCGTTGGTTTTGTTCTTTTAATCGTCGTCCTCCAGTGAATGTGCTTCAGACCAACCATCTGATTCCAGCCAAAGCCCCAGGTTTTCCTTCAGCCCAGGTCAGACCTGCAGAGGCACGTGCAGTATTTTTACACCACGTTGGCAAAGTCTTGCTGAGCATTTTAAGCCTTTGCCCTTTGGCAGAGCCTCCTCCCCCAGGGCAGGGCTGGTTTCAGCAGCTCCCTGAGCACGAAGCCCTGTCTTGGTCACAGCCAGAGCATCTGCTGCTTCTCCAGCAGGCACCTTGCAAAGCTGGAGCTGGAGCAGGGATCCTGGGATGCTCGTGGGATACAGGGTGTGGACAGGGAACAAAGGCACGGGGAGATAACAGAGACCAGAGCTTTGGTCCTGTGGGAGGATGGGGGCTGCCATTGAAAACTCAGCGGCTGCAGCGCAGTAAATTCTTCAACCAAAGTGAAAATTCTATTTGAGGATTCCAGAAAAAAAAAAAAAATCCTCAAAAAGTCAGCCCTCTCCCATGGAAAACTTTGATTCTGACAAAACTGAAAAATCTGCAGCACTCCTGCCCATGAACAGTCTTGCTCCATGGCTGATCTATCTGAACAGAGTTAGATTGTGCTCAGACTTTGGAACCATCCAGTGACAGTTAAGAAAAATCATCTGTTCTTCCACATCTCCCTGGTTTCCCTGGACAGCACTGAACAAATGAGCCCCATTTCTCAGCAAGGCCTGCAGATAGCACAGAACCATATCATTAACAATAATTGTTCTTTTGGTATATAACATACTGTAACAGCAGAACCTAAAAAAATGCTATTGGATCAGATTTGATTTTCCAAGAAACAAAGTTTCAGGTGTATCATCAGCTCTCTCTTCCTCGTTTCTCATCCACAATAGGAGTAAAAAGAGAAATCACTTCAGCTGCCCAGACATCTAACAATAAACTATTTTTCTATTTCCTTTTCTCTCTGTATGGATCACATATCCACAAGGGCTAATATATCACGTCCCTTGAGGCTACATTTCTGTCTGCAGTTCTAAAGTGTTATTTCCACTGTGCTTCGGTTCTACTGGTATAATCACAACCATGTATAATGTACTTAATCCTTACTTTTTAAATAAATCATTTTAAATGTATTTGGTACTGTGTGGAGAAAGCTATATAGATTTTTAATTGCTGCATTCTGTGAGCTGAGATTTCTGTGTTTATTTTTTCACGTTTCTCCCTGTTTGATTGCAGCTGGCCATATTATTGGAAGCCAATATATCAGAGGAGATAAAACTATTCTTGTGGTCCCACAGACCAGAGCATCTCCAAGATACGCTATCTTCACAATGTTCTCAGTTATTTGTGTTGGGAATTAAGAAAAACCTTCTAGTTTCCAGCTTAAACTTGGCCCATGAGACACACTGTGGTTTCAGTGCCCAGTTTGAGCCTGGTGTGGTGGCCAGAGGCCACTGCAAACCACCATCAAGAAAAACAACCCAGTGTCTTCTGAAGTGCTCACCCCGAGCCTGTGCTTTCCTCCAGCTTTTGAGGTTTCATATGAAATCAGCTTTGAGCATCCTCTTCTCCCTGATCTTGCCCATTTTGCCTGAAGGAAGCCCAACCCCATGTGCTGAACTCCACAGACTTGCTCTGATCCCACCACAAACTCCCAGTGGGATGAGTGGTGCTGAACACGGGTCAGCAGTTCAGCAGCCCCTCGCTGAGCATCCCAAACCTTCCCTGTATCAGAGACAATATTTCTCCTTCAAATACTTGTTTTAACTTTCCCTCCCAGCTCCTCAGCCCCCAGACTGTCTCTGAAGGTGCCGTGTGATGAATTGGCACGTCTGGAGGGAGGCAGGGGATTCATCTTTTCAAATGCCTCTGACACACGGCAGTGAAGCCATTTCAAGCTCAAGCCCAAAGTTGGTTCCCCCCAACTGAAATAAATAAAGGTTTTTCCCAGATTGCTCAGCAAGTCTGTGGGTAAATGGTGGCCCCAGGAGCTGGGGCTGCCCTGCTGTGGATGGGGGTGTGTCAGAAAGTGGTGGTGGTTGAGGGGGGAAACAAACACCGACTCCTTAAGGCTTTGGAAAGTGGAAAAAGAAGAAGTGGCATTACCTTGGAATGAGAAAAGTAACAGACATGGGCGGTGCCGAAAATAAAGGGGGAATGAAGAGGCTCTGCACCTGTTTGCAGTCCAGCTCAGCTTACAGCCCCTGCCGTGCTGCCCCAGAGTGAAGGGAGTTGCTTCCCAAAAGAGCACACCCGGCACGGCGGTGGTATTTTGGGAGAAGGGAGCTGTGGATCAGTCACACGGGCTGAGCAGCCCTGGCTGCACCCTGTAGGGAAGAGGCTGGGCTATGTACAGCACTGGGGGAGTCTCTTAAAAAAGAAAATACCCAACCAAACACACGTTTTACACTTGCCTTCAGAGCCGGCAGGATTTCAGCCCCAGAATCAGGGAGCTTTCGGAGGGTGGTACTGCTGGGTGCTGGCTGTGCAGAGCCAACCACCACCCCAGTGGTCTCACCACACTGGGGCAATGCAGGCTGAGAAGTCCAAATATTATTGAGGAGCCCCTGTTTGAAAAAAGCTGGTCACTGAGCTCACATTTGAGCTGAGAGCAGACCAGGTGCCATCTCCCCCTCTCTGGGTTATTCTCACCTGGGAAGGGCTTCTGAAGAACATCGGTCTGCAGGCAGGGAACCACAGAATGGGGTTCATCTGGTTGTGGTAAATACTGAGCCTGGTCTGGAAGAAATACAGAAGAGTACAAGTGCTGGGGAGCAGAGCCAAGCCACCAACTCTGCCAGGGAAAAAACAACACAGTAGTTGGGCTTCAAACACCTCCTTTGGCATTTTCTCCAGTAGAGAAACAGAATTATGTCCCTCACTTGCTGCTGCTAAAGTGCAACTAATTACAACCTCCCTGCTTCCCAACAGGTCCTCATTAATAGTCTGTTTATATTTCATGTGATATTGATTTTTAAATGTGAATACTTGCCAGCTGACACAGGGAGACTGCAGGAACCATTCCCAGAGGATTAGGTATTGTGGTCTTCTGGATGTGCAGAAAACTTTCAAGGTTTCCTTTAGTCTCCTCCAGAAATCTCTTTACTCCTGCAGGTCAGGTGCCCCAGGGAAGGCAACTTCAACTCCATGCTGGGACAGAAGTTTCCAGATTGGGGACAGAGAAGCCTTTGGGTTCTCACCATGGTGTGGATCACCAGCAGTCCCCAAAAACACACAGGGCTTGTGCTGGGAGGAGGTGGGAGCTCCCTCACAATGGGGCTACATCAGCTCTTGTAGCCAACCCACAGAGCCCACGGGGAGCAATAACCCACAAACCACTTTTTTCCCGTGGACCAGTGGTCTAGGTCATTTAATAGGGCTGGGGACAGTGTTTCACCTCAGCTGCAGCAATGTGAGCTTTCAATCTCCAGGGAAGCCACTGCTGCTCATGTCAGGGCTCATCAAAGCCTGTTCACACTCCCAGTTCCACTCGGCAGGAAGGAAGAATTAATTTTTCCCTTCTGATTTCACTTTAGATGTTCCCTGGAAATTAGGAAACTCAAAACAAAACCAAACCCATAGAACTTACCCAGACTGAAGGACCTAAATGAGAACAAAAAGTGTGATTCTTGCCAACACTGGAAGAGACACAAAGACCAACACCAACGAAAAAATTAATGAGCTCCCACCCCTGCAGTCCTTGTAGGTTGTAATTAGTCTAAGGCAGGATCATTAGCACTTGCTTCCTCAACAACCAGAACCTCACTTTGTGCCCACAAACACACATTCACTTCCCTCTGGTCCACCTGTGGAGTTTGCAGCATCAAGGAAGTGAAGTCGGGATGCAGCTCCCGAGATCGACTGATGTCTGGTGAAATTTAACAAGAGCCTACTTCAAAGGACAAGGCATTACATCTTTAATGCATTCCTTTTCTGGTCTAAAGCCTGCTCCCTTTAGGCTTTTCTGCTTTCATGAGAGCTCTTGGTTCTGGTTTAAATGTAGTCCTCCAATATCTCTGCCAGCCCCAGCACGGATGTGCCTGATGTCTCTGGTCCCTGCCTTGCTCCACGTCCCCACTGCTCTCCCTGTTCTCCTTCCCCTCCAATTTTGCACCACGTACCTTCACTCCTCCCCATGGTTCCCATATCCCCAGCAGGAATGGGGCACCAGATGCCATCCTGGGTTCAGACATGTCCCCCTGCTCCTCAGGGTGTCTAAGCAGCCCTGGAACACATCAAGAATTAACCTCTTTAAGCCATATTTCAAATACAGTTGTTTTGGATCAACATTTTTTAACTTACTCTTGATTTTCTCTCCCTTCCCACACTCTCCTCACACCTCAGCTCCTTGCTCCACATTGTCCTCATCAATTTGAGCTGACATCTCTGCACCTTTATTTTGACATCAAACTGGGGTGTTAATAAAGCAGGACTGGAGTAGCTCTGACATTATCTTGACACAATGATATTTGCAGCTTTCCACTGGCATTTTTTCAACCATTCTTTTAACATTCAGGTACTGTCACCCTCCTCAGTCTGACATCACAATTGTAATGCCACCTCCACAGTGGCCTCTGCATTGACATTATCAGCAAATTAGCTTTACAATCAGCTGGAATATCAAAGGGAAAGAGAGAAGCTGGCCCAAGCAACCTGGACTCAGGGAAGTCACTTCTGGAAGAAGGAATGGATGTGTTAAGTGGCTGCTGGAGTAACTGTAGGTATCAAGGGGAATCTGGTTGGTGGGAAAACAAAGGAGTACCAGAGAGGTTTTGCGTTAGAAAAAATATGCAAAAAAAGACACCAAAATAAAACCAAACCACAAACCCAAAACAAAACATACCCAAACAAACCCCACAAAAAATGCCAAATACTCAGAATAATTACAATAAAAATAAAATAGAAATAATAATAATAAAAATAAACAAGTTGGTTTATTTTGCCATTTTGCACCACAGTTCTGGGCTCTGGAGGGACACCCAGCTCTGAGCTCCATGCAGAGGCTGCCACGAGCCGCAGGCGTGGGTGTGCAGCGCACGAGCTCCGGGCTATTAAACTGTTTAGGATCAGCCTGAACTCAGGCCCAGCACTATTATAAACACAGATGTTTTTATAACCTCGCTGAAAAGTTAATCGTCCTATTAATGCCTATTTCTGGGCATGCTGCAAGTGGAGACATCACAGCCCCTGAGCGGCGGCCGCGGCCACTGCGCCGAGCGCCCGGGCGTGGGAATCCAAAACAAGGCGGGTGGGACGGGGCCGAAAGCTGAGCTGTGCATGAACAGCCTCCTGGGCACCCGGCTGACACAGCCCAGCAGCTGCCAGAGGCCACCCCGCTCTCCCCGGGGCTGACATTTCCAAACACTCGGATGCGCCAGGATTTCAGGAGACCTCGCGAATCGGCCGCCGCGCTCCGCCGGGAGCACCGGTCCAGAGTGGGATGGACGAGAACAAACCCCTGAAGGTCCGGCTGACGTTCTTCGTGATCCTGGTGGGCATCTCGCTGCTCTTCGCAGCCGTGGTGACGGACCACTGGGCCGTGCTCAGCCCCAAAGTGGAGGAATACAACGCCACCTGCGAGGCCGCGCACTTCGGGCTATGGCGCCTCTGCACGAAGCGGATTTTCATGCAGGAGCAAGGGCCCAAGGAGAAGGGCTGTGGGCCCATCAGCCTGCCAGGAGGTAGGTGAGCACCCACCCGTGCACGGGAGGAAGCACCGGCATTCACACCACGCTTCGCTTGGGACGCGGCAAAGGGAAAACCGGCTCCGTGTCTTGCGTCACTTAGTTTGGGATGGGGCTGCACGGGGTTGTTTTCATGCTGCAAACACACCTCGTTGCCATCCTCCTTGCTGTGAGTGAGGGCTGCCTTGCACGGCTGTTTGTGACCATATTTGAGTCTTCTGTGCAGCAGCGACAGTGGCAGGAGAAGGGGAGGAGGATTGGGCACAGTGGAAATCACGAAGGGAAATTGGGATGGAGGGAATTTTGCTGAACGCCGGCCAAGAGTCCTGCAGCACCCAGGCATGCTGACAGCAGCAGGCAAGAGAGAGGATTTATGGGTCCGCCAAACACAGCTGGATCTGTAGGATTTCCAGATCCACATAATCATGGAGGAACAGCCCATTCACAGTGGGCATTGGGTTATCTCTGAGCTGTTGCAACAACAGCCATTCCTCGAGGAAGGGAGGAAGAGGGACCTGCAGTATGGTTTGCCAGCTCCCAGAAAAAAGTCAGAAACTGAGTTTGAATCAATTTCTCAAGGACTTACGGAGCCTCCTCACCTCTCTCTAGAGGCACCTGCTCCCACACACGTCTCCACCATGGGCACCTCCAGTTCAATCAATAGGGAGGGCAACAGGCACGGCAGCTTTCCGGGAAGGCTGTTCCATTCCCATGGTTAAAGGAGCTCATTATGTTTTTGCTGATTGCCAAGTCAGCAACATTCGTGCCGTTTGCACTAATACCCTCCCTCTGTGACTGAGCCACACTGCCTTTTTAGAAGGCTTATAGGGGACTGGATGCTTTCCAGAACAGAAATAACAGGATTGCCTTCGTGTTAGACTCGCTGCTTGAAATGAAATATATGTTAACACATATTTGAAAATTTCCTGTGAAAAATCTTGCTGCCTGGGCTGACTGTATAGTTCCTATATTACTGCAATTCTTTATCTCTTTGGCCAAATTACATGTTGTGAAGAGACGAGCTCAACCTCAGCATGTGGATCTGCCTCTAACCAAACTTGGGAGTGTGTCATCCATATGCTTAATGTCTCTCACGAAGGTACTTACGTGCCTAGAAACATATTCCTCCCTGTACGCCTTTCCTCGTGCACGGAGGAGAACTCCCACAAAAGGAAAAACAATAGGAATTGGTGGATAAACAGCAAAATTGCACAACTGTGGGGTAAATATAAAACTCATAAATATCCAGCTGTCTGCACAAAGCAGATTCACAGGCAGAGCACAGGAAAGCAGCCACTATCTTTGACAGACATCAGCATGTGCTTGCACAGGCGTTGAATCACATCCCAGCGCCGCATTCCGCCAGGCACAGAATAACTGGGAATGACGGAGGGGCTGAGCTGCACACCCCACACCGGAGCTGGGTCTCCAGTTTTTAAAGATATTTGGGAATTTGGACGATATTCTGAGTCATAATCATGTTTCAAAGGGTGAAATTCGCCCCTTAATTGTAACATAAATATCTTCATCCCTGTTTTACTCAGGCGAGGAGCAGAGCAGGGGAGGGGGAGCACAGCCTTGTGGGCTCGGGCTGAGCGAGGCTGTGGCCACACGGCCCGTGTTAGATTGATTTCACACTTCTGGGAAGGGATGTCAGCAGGGAAACACCAGGGTTGTGAAACCTGCAGCAGCCGAGAAAATGTGAATGAACAAACACGCAGTAAAAGAGCAGATGTGGGCACTGCTTTTCCTGAAAATCGTAAGACATAACCAGATATTACTGCCAGGACTGGGAAAGAAGCGTCAGAATTTATCACTGAATTAATAACCATTTACCAGTCACTCCCTGTGGAGGAAATGGATGGCATGATTAACGTTATTTATTAGGCTTTGAGCTCAGCACAGCGCAGAGTGGGGAGGATGACTTGGCTCACAGTCCACAAAGCAGGGCTGTGATTTAGGCAGAGCTTTAAAATTTTACAGCGCCTTTCCAAGGGTGTTGACAAATTGAAAAGGGTTCAGCATCCTGCTGTAACAAATAAAAAGATCAGGCTGTTAAAACTAGGCAAATTCAGATTAATACTGAGACATTTTTAGCTGTGGTTGGTGGGCACTGGGGCATTTTATTACCAGCTGTAAACAGAGTTCAGTGTCACTGCCCATAACTCCAGAGCTGTGTTGACCTGCAAAGTGGGCTCCTGTGCTCTGGGCAGCAGCAGGGATGCTCAACAGCTTAAACAGGTCCTTGGAAATATGGGAAACTGAGTTCAGGCAACTGGAGAGGAAAAGTGCTCGAGCAAATGTGTTCTCAGCAGGGCTGTCTGGTTCCCTGGGTCCATACAAGAGACTCACTCTGCAAATCAGATCTGAAATTAAACTGCTTGGAGAGACCATTTCCAAAACTCTGTGTGTGTCAAAGGCCTCCTTCCCAGGTCAGAGCCCAAGGTCTGGCCCCCTCCCCTGCTCTAACAACTCCTCTAATCACAGCAGCAGGTTCTGTCTCCCAAACTTAACACAAGTGGAAGCCTCACACTAAAATACAGGATTTTCTAACCATCCACCCTGCCACAAACCTCCACATGTTGTGTCCATCTCAGGTGCAAGAGCAAGGTGGGCTCCAGCCCCTTCCCAGCCTGTCACTTCAATGCTCACAGGCAGAGCTGCCACCTGAAGCTCCACACGACCCAAACATCTCATGGTTTTCCACCCTTTCTTCCCCCACAAAGTCTCCAAATTGCAGCTCCCCCCAAGGTTCATCCACAGTTCAATGGGATTGCACTTCTCCTGCATCCCACGACTGCATCCAGGGGAGGTTGGAGATGAAAGGGACATTAGTTCATTTGTCCTTGCACAGCTGGCATCAGGAGTGATGGATGGGAAGGGAAGGGAGCAGGAAGGCTGGGAGGGTGGGTGACCTGCAAGGGTGAGGACACCCTATGATAAACCATGTGTTACAACCCTGAAGTTCATCTGTGACCACAGAGCCCCTGGACTGTCCCTGTCAGCACCCTGAGGTGACCTCATGGCAGAGATAATGCAATTGAGGTGGAGAAAACCAAAGATTGCCACATAGTTTTCATCCATTATCAGACCCAGTGTAAATCCTACCCATTATGTAAACGTGGTGTGACACAAATGGGCTTTTCTCTTATTCATGATGGCACCAGCGAGGCATTGCAGTGCCTGTTCTCCTGAATAACAGGGAACCTTGTTGAAACAGATATTCCCAGCTCAGCAGAGCATGGAAGCATCTCAAAACTGAAAACAAAATATCATTTCACCAAAAACAATCTAGTCATATTTTCCCACAATAAATGCATTTCCCCAAAACACCTCCCTTAGAGTTAACCCACTTGTGTGATGACCCCTTTTATGATATCTTGGCAGAGCTTTGCTACAAAGCCACAAGAGATGGAGGCAGCTCCATCTCCTGCAGACAAGTCCACGTCTAAAAGATGGGTTATGAGGACAAAGGGTGGGCTGGGCTGGTCTAGTCCACCTGCAAAGGACACAGAGCTGTGCTCTGCTCCTCCCACCACCCCTTGTCTGGATGGCTTCACCTTGGGCCTTGTACTTCCTGGAGACTCCTTTGAGTTCAAGCTTTTCAGAGAATTAATTAAAAGCCAAACCAAACAATCCCAAAATAAAGTGTCCCAGTTTCATCCCATCTCCTTTCCCTTTAGCACAGGAGCCAAATGGTCCCCAAACTGGGATCATCAGACCATGCTCAGCTTCAGGCACCACTGAGGTGCTGGCAAGGGCACAGCCCTCAGCTTTGGGGCTCAAAACTCACCATTTCAGTCACAGAGGGCTGAGTTCAAATATATTTCCTCCAGTTGTTTGCAGGGATAATAAAGAACAGGTCAGGAGATGCCAGAGTTAAGCATTAACCTCCCCAGCAAGGAGACTCTGCAGATGAAATAAAAGTCAGCTTATAAAATTAAGTAGATAAGAGCATCTCAAAGGAGTCTTCCACTGACGGGCCCAAAAACACTGCTTTGCAATTGCCTGTCTCCTGGGAGAGGGGAAATGAGTCCTCTCTGAATCTGTAAATTCAGCATCCACCATTTACATGACAGAAAAAAACCCACAAGAACCAACAGGTAAAATACAATGCACTGGGATCTTCTGCCAGAGAAATTATTGCTGTAAATAACCACAGGCAGAAACCCACAGCACTCCCTGCCTGGCCCTGCACCCAACCCACCACAACCTGTGCTGGAGCAGCTCATCCCAGCCTGGATGTGGAGAGGACCACAACATCCTCCAGACTTTCTCCCAGCATCTTCTGGAAGCTGGTGCTGACTCTGTTATTTAATAAACAAGACACTGGTGTTACCAGCAGCTCCTTGCTCAGGCAGTGCCCATGTTTTGTGCAGCCTTGGCACCATTTCCTGGGGTGATGGGAGCCCAACCTGTGGTGCCAGAGGGGTGCTGGGTCTGGTGCTGAGTGTGTCCTCTCCAGCAGAGCAGTGTGGTCAGAGCTGGGTCCACAACTGCACCCTCTCCCAGCCAAGTTCCTGGCGAGCAACTGTTGTCCCAGCTCTGCATCCCTTCAAACCTTCAATTAAATCAGTTATAAATAGCGAGAACACCCTCCACCCCAACCCTGCTGCTGCCAAAGCTCTGAGTCAGCAGGTCCTCAGCAGACCCTTCCCATCCCTCTGGGAGGCTGAGGCTGGAAGTCTCCTGTGTATTTACTGACAGCAGTGGCTTTGCTCCACTCTGACCCCCACCAGGCTGAGGAAGAACAAGTATTGTGGCCATTGAGAGACTCAGCTACTGACCTCCCTCCTTCCATATCCTCCTGCCCCACAATCCTGATCCCTGTTCACTTCATAACCCCATATAAACACCCCTGTGCCTCATTTGAAGGTGCTCATTTGAAGCCCAGAGAGAGGAACTCCCTAAGTTCCCACTATCTAACTCTGCTGTCTTACCAAATTAACTTAATAGACTGCTCTGATGGGATCAAACTTTGATAAAGCCATGTTGCATGAGAGCCTCTTTGCCCTTGGTTCATACAGCCTTCCCTTCCCTGGGCAACTGTCTGGGTTTCAGATAGCTCTGGTCGTTTTTTTACTTTGGTCTTTTTTTACTGACAGCCAAAAAAAAAGAGCCCTCAGCAGCCTTATTTTAGTAAAACACCACGTGCTTTGCTGCATTGCAGGAGCCTCATCTCTGGGACCCCCGTGTCGTGGTGACACCCCCTCCATGCAGCAACACCCCCCACTGCCACCAGGGACCTGTGGGCTGGAGGAGGGAAGAGCCAGGAGGGAGGAGGTGTGTGGGGACACTCCAGCCTCCCTTTTTGGACTCCAAGGTCACTCCTCCTACAGCCCCTGGGGTGATGGGTTGGCAGTGGTGAGGGGACGTGAGCTGCCAGCTCAGCTGTGGGCACTGCAGGTCTCATCCCCAGGAAATACAGCAACACAGAAACGTGTGATGGACAAAGAGGAAAAATTATCTGTAATTCATATTTTAAACAGATGAGCGATCAGTGTGCAAAGCTCGGGGAGGAAGCAGCCCAGAAAAGGGGTTTCAGCCTTGTCCATGCTGGAATCTGTGTCCTGGCATGGCCATGCCCTCTTCTGCTCCCAAGGAAATCAGATCCCACTCCAGCTTCTCAGTTATCAGTATATTTTGAGGGTAGTGAGCCTCAAAAACAATGTATAAAGTTTGATAAATCAATGAAAAGCTAATTCAGTTCTACTACATTTTATCAGAGGTTTCCATGTGAACAAAACTGAAGTTTCTTTTCTCTTTCAGACCACAACTGCTCCTACTTCAAGCACTTCACCCCAGGAGAGACCTCAGAGATATTTGAAGTAACCACCCAGAAAGGTAAGAATGATTCCAAAAACATATTTTCCTAACATTGTATTAAGTGATGGGCACACAAGACCTAAGGTAAAGGGGTCTCCAAAATGAGGGTTCAGCTCTGGTTCCTCTGGAAGCAGCAGAGGAATTTCTATCAGATTCCATCAGCTAAGAAAAATGTGGGAAATGCCCTGGACAAGGTCAAATGCCAGTTTCCTGGAAAGAATTATTTTTATATATGATCACACTCATAAACGTGATTTTACATAAATTCTCCCACAAATATATAACAATGTCAATATGCAGGAAAACTGCAAAAAGTCTTTTCAGCATAAAAATGACTTTACAGCATTGGCACTACCCGTGACACTCAGCCTTTGCCACTGAAGGGGAAGATATTAATAAAACCTAAATGAATAAATCACACCCCAAGCACAGTCTTGACCCTGAAAAGAAGCACAGAGGCTCTCTGAGGACCATTAGGAATTTTATGGTTCATATTGATTTTATATGAAAGTCATGTAAAAAATAGAGTGATCAATGGTCAGAAGGAACAGGGATCCTACACAGACACTCACAATGTTTACAGGAAAAGTCTTTCATGGACAAATTTCATGGTTTTAGTAAGTCCCTGCTGAACTCAAATGTTTTGAGTTCATGACATGCTTCTCTCTCTCTCAGCCTCTCACTGAGGACAAACTTCATTCCAGTTTGACACACAACATATTTACTGTGGAAAATATGAGCCAATGGTCACGTTACATGCATCAAACAATCTGCTCTGCTTCCAGTGGAAACTGTAATGGTGAAAAACCCTGGAAAAACGGTTTTCTAAAAAAGAAGTTTCCAAAGACAGGAAAGACTGGGAATTTTATGTAGATAGATGAGCATACATCAGATATTTCAGCATATACCAGACACATCAGTTTATATCACTTGCTTTTGCTCACCTTTACACTATCAGATCCAGCCACCTGATCCTAAAAATGCAGCCAATGTCTTCATGGCATTGCAGAAAAAAAAATTCGGAAGAACTTCTTTTCTTTGGGGCAAAAGGAAAAGCTTAAACCCAGCAAAAGATTTTACATTGAAACAAACTCTTTCAGACAGTTCCAGCACAGAGTAAAGAGAAACATCAAGAAAAAGATAATAAAAGAGTGGTATGAAAAGCAGTGAGAACAAAGAGTGATCTGCTGTTCCCTTTTGCAGAAATAGCTCATTTGGATGGGAGCTAATTAGTAACAGGCAAAAAAATTCTTCATGATTTTGCCTGGGAGATATTTTTTTTTAATGGCTTGAAAGGCAAATATCATCAGGCACTGTGATGTTCACACATGGCTACATGTGTTAAATATTAAACTAATCTGCAAACGAACATGATATGCAAATGAAGGCCTGGATTATTCAATTAGCAATTCTCCCCCTCAGTTTGGGCACTGAAGTGTTCTGGGGCTGACAGAGGTGGCCAGTGCATGGTTTAGCAAAAACCAGGACTTAAAAGGGTTTAATCCCATGCCCTGAATAAACTGTGTTTACACAGAGCTGGAAATCATTGTCTTAAAGGTAAAACCCTGAGAATGTGCTGTTCAAACACTTCCCCCTTCGGCTGTGGAGCCCCCGGAGCGCTCGGCTCTGTGCTTTGGTACAACATCAGCTCGTGCTCGGGGCCTCGCCAGGGCTCTGCAGCACAGGGATAAAAAGAGCAGAGAGGTGTGTGTTTCCTCTGAGAGCAGCAATTTGGGTGATGGAAGAAAGGGGAGCATGAGCCCAGTAAGGCTTTAACATTAACATCTACACGGCAGAGCCAAAACGGCTCCAGCCCGGCGCTCCATCAGCTCCATCCGGGTGGGCTGGGGAGCAAAGGTGCCCTGTGCTCTCTCAGGAAGGGTTCAGAAAGTGTTTCCCCCTCCTGTCCTGATTTATACCCTCCATATTTAAAACAACACATGTCCCTGTTTTCCCATGAGGGGAATAATCCACCTCACCACCTCGTATTTCTCAGAGTGACCTACCACAATGTCACCATGGCTGAAGGCAGAGTGCTCAAAATGTGCACACTATGGCATTTTTGGTGTTGTTTTCTTTTTCCTTTGGCAGAATACAGCATTTCAGCTGCAGCCATTGCCATCTTCAGCGTTGGCTTTGCGATCATTGGGACAATCTGTGTCCTCTGTTCCTTCAGGAAGAAGAGGGACTATCTCCTGAAACCAGCATCCATGTTCTACACCTTCGCAGGTACACGATGGGTGCTCACATACTTGCACTTGGATCACAGGATAACATAGGGAAGCCTGAGATAGATCCTGGGGGGATGCAGACACTTCTGAAAGTGGCATTTTCTTCCTGGTCCCTGTCCTGCTCAGCAAGCACTGCCCAGCAGCTTGTCTGTATTTCATCCAACTCCTTTTTTAAGGGGCATTTCTTCCATAATCACTGACAACACCAGTCTGAACCAGGGATATACAACATTCTCTCTCATTTATTAAGCCTCAAACTGTAAAGATATTTGTTATGATGTTTGTGGGTGACCCGAGCTCTTGCTCTTTAGCATTTCTTCTTATTATCAAAGTCCAGTACCAGATAAAGGAATAAGACTCGCAGCTTCTCAGTTTTTCTTGCAGTTTATTAAGTTCTTATCACAACTTCAGCATGTCACCCAAACATGGGTTTAACACACCAGAGTGTGTGCTGCAAAAAGCCCGAAATGGCGACTGGATCTAAGTTTTTAAGGACTCTAATGACCATTTAACAGATACCACATACTATGTTTACAATTCTGTACCAGTAATCCTAACTTGTTACTAACACGTCTTCTCTACCTCAAATCTATTTTACCAATCTCTAAGTGCCAGCTCTACTGCAGTACAAAGAGCAAGAAAAAGAAGAAGAAAGAACTCAAGCCAACATCCAAAATCCTCCATCTTGTCTTCTTGTATATCTATGCTACAAAACCTAAAACTATAAGTTTCACTTCTATGACAAACTAAACTATGATCTAAGTTATATTTTTGTTGCTTTTGCTTCTTCCATCAATGTTGGAAGCTTTTCCTGGGGACACAGATCAAAATTGTATCTTCTGGGGTCTCCATGAGGGTCCCAGACCCTCCAGGGCAATTTGAGGTGCAGTCTCGATATCCTGGACTCTGACATCAAACCAAAGAAATGGCTGATCCAGGCCCAAAACCCACAGCTTTCCCCCAGACACATGAAGACTGTGTTACATGAGTGAGGAACACCTTGACATGCCAAAGTGAGGGGAAGACAGAGGTGCAAATTGTCACCTCAATAAAAATCTTACTTGACTTCTGGAAAAACTCCCCAGGGAATCCAATTATTCCTCCTCCACTTTGAGTCTCCCATCCAAGCCTTCCTAAAAGGTCACACTCAACATGTCAGTGGCTGACCTGGGTTATGGCAGAGCTCAAGGCAGTTCTGAGCACTGGTTCCTTCAAATACTCGAGTCCGTGACTCACCTGTGAACTCACTGCAGTTCCTGCATGGAAACGACAGACGAGGTGGTTAATTAAGGATGAATTGACAGCTGGTTACTCAGCCCACTGCTCCCCTCTCCCTTCAGGTCTGTGCATCATCATCTCTGTGGAAGTGATGAGACAGTCGGTGAAGAGGATGATCGACAGCGAGGAGACGGTGTGGATCGAGTACAGCTACTCCTGGTCCTTCGCCTGCGCCTGCGCCGCCTTCGTGCTGCTCTTCGTCTGCGGCATCGCCCTCCTCCTCATCGCGCTGCCCCGCTTCCCCCAGAACCCCTGGGAGACCTGCATGGATGCGGAACCCGAGCACTGATGCTCCCAGCACCCACGACAGAAACCCAGCAAGTGTTCTGAAAAGATTTGTATTTTATAAATGTCTGGGTCTCACTTTACAATGTGCTCTCCATCGAGTGAGTCATTACTGAACCAAGGCAAGTTCGATTGTAATTATTGTTTTCCTTTTCTTTTCCTCTCTTTTTATCCTTTCTTTTTTCTCCTTTTTTTTTTAAAGAAAGCAGAAAGAGCACTCAGCACCATCATGGGTGTGGGTGAATGGCACTGCTCTGTGCCAATTCAGGGTGCCCAGGGAAAATCCGTGTCCAAGGCAGCTCAGGCCACAGGGAGCACAGCTTTGTCATGGAGATGATGTCTGGGTGTATATCCATGAGAGATATCAGGCTTTTACACATTATTTGGTCAGAGACTGTGAGAAACTCTAGATCTGTGGGGAGTCCATGTCCCCATTTGTGCCATACTCCTCTCCCTCCCTAAGAAGGGTTAGTTCATCACTATGGAATAAGTTGGAGATCCTTCTGCTCTCTTAGACTGTTAAAATTTTAAATAACAACAAAATAGAACTTTGCATAGCGTTGGGATAAAAATTCCCCCTCCAAATTTAACCCTGCAGTTCCATTCTTTTCAATCAAGCATAAAACCCCTCAAGATAAAGAGTTTTTGTTCTGCTTGAACTTCAATGGCAAAGCCAAGAAGTACTGAACAGTAAGAGTGGTATTTTCCTTTAATAAAAAGCATAATCTTCCAGTAGCATGATTTTCTGGAAAATAATTTTGATGGATGAATCACTTGGCCCATCAAATTGTGCCGGGTCCAGGACGACACTGTAATTCTGGGTGGTGTTTGCACAGAGCTCTCATTTGTTCCCCATGAATGGGCTTTTTAAGGATACCCTGCCTTTGCTCACTGCAGAAGTGTATAGAAAACGACATTTCAGGAAAAAATCCTTCAAAGCAGCTGCCAAGAAGGAAAGGACTTTGCCTGAAACACCCAGGAGAGTCGTCCCTGAAAACATGTTAGCAGTGCCTTGCTGTTGATGCTGCTTGGAGCAGTGCAGACCTGGGGCAGTGCTGGGGGGCTGAGGGGGCTGCTGTGCTGCTGAGTCCTGCAGGGCTCTGCCACGGCTGCCTGAAGCTCTGGGGGGGACTGGGGGTCCCCCAGCCCCTCCAGCCAAGCCCTTTTCACCATCATGATCCCCCAGCACCAAGACATGGGGTCTTTTTGCCTTTTTGTTTTTTTCATTTTCAGAATCTGCTCAGAATTTCTCCTCCTCCAAGCAGGAAAAGGCGTGTGGTTTACAGGGCACTTTTTCACCCCATAACTTAAAAATCAGGAGAAAAGGGCACTGATGTGTCCCTTCCCTCTGCCTTCAGCTCTCCATAATCCTAATGAAAAACAGAATTCGTAGCAGAAAATCTCTGATCAATCTGAAGAGATCTCAAATCATGACATGTTCAAGCATTTCAAGAAATTCTCCAGCAATTAAGAGCTGGCTCGAGGGGCTGCCCATGGCTCCACCAGCAGCCAGACCCCACGGGGGTGCACTGAGCCCCAGCAGCCCCCAGCCAGACTCAGGCTTGTCTCCATTTCCCCATCATCAGAGTGGCAGCGAGAACAGAAGCCTTTTGTGAAGTTGCATGAAATGTTTTTCAAGTGCTTTGAAGTTGAAAAGCACTACAAATAACACATATATTATAAAGTTTTGGGATAAAGCATTCATTGGTGCTCAGATCTGAGTGTGAGCTGAGGAGCTCTGCCTGTCTCTCATCATGAGAGACAACTGCAAGTCTTCAAGTTGTCACAGAGCCACTCTGAAATGCTAAATGGTTTTGAAATCTTATTTTTGGGTACAGAGCTGACATTCTTAATTTGCATTTTCATTGTTCAGGAAAACAGAGGCCAGTTTCTAGGGAGATCCTTTACGTGCAACAACAGAAAGGAAAGTAGTTGGTGTGACCCCGTGGTGGCTGACCCCAGTTTGGGACAATCCCAACCCCACTTTGGGACATCCCAACCCACACAGCTCAGACTGATCTAAGCAGAGCAGCTGGCAGGCCCAGCAGCATTCCCAGCTCAGCCATCATTATCACCTTGCACATGCCAGGGGTTGAGAGAAGCAAGGTTTGGGGACATGGGTCCAAGTTCATCACCCCACATGGAGCAGTCCTGTATCCCTGGGAAGCCCTTCGACCATCCACACCTTTTCTGAAGTGCCACCCCTCTCTTGTAAAGCTTCTTCTGGGAAAAAGTTACTTAAAGGCAGGTTCTTATCCTGATGGGCCAGCTTTTTGCCCAGCCAAGATGCTGCTTAGTTCCCTTTGTGCTATTCAAGAGCAAGACATGCACCTTCCAGATAAACACATCCTGCAAGGTCTCACCCATCTCATGCACACTCACCCTTGTGTCAGGACTGATCCACTTCATCCAAGCCTCAGTGAGGGAAATGGAAAGATTCCCAGTGAGTGCTGGGGTTTGGCCTGGATCCAAGGTTTTACAGCCCCTCTGGGCTCACTTTACTCACAAGGCAGAGAAAACACACAGCTCACGGCAGAGAGATCCTACACCCACAGCCAGAGCTCAGGCAGCTCAGTGAGATGCCTCCTAAAGCTCTTTAAACTCACTGAGCTTTACTCTACTCCTGCTCCAAGTCAAGGTTTTGTGATCATTCCCTACTCCATATGGTCCCTGTCAGGCTGAGAAGCACATGGATGGCTTCATTTTCCTCTTCCAGATATTAAGAACTGCTGAAGAGGGACCTATTCATTAAATTGGTCATTGTTATTCAGTGGAAAAGGCACTGCTCCTGCAGCAGGTTTGTTCTGCCATTATCAAAATCTCTCTGCCAGAGAGCTGATAATGTGTTTTAAGAGAGTTAATAAAAGCAATTGGCCTTCATAAAGGAAAAAGAATATAATGTTGGAGGGGGCAGCTGTAATCAGTTTTAGTTTTAATTTTCTCAGGTGAGCAAATAGCAGGGAACAGCCACCAGAACTTCAGGAATGTACTATGAAACATGAAAGAAAGGTCCTCACTGGAGGGAGTCATCAGAGCCAAGCAGGGATGGGAACAGGGCAGCTCCACATCCAACAGGAGCACACGTGGGTTTGGGACACAGCCAAAGAATGGAGAGGGAAATGCACCAGGGAGAGGAAGAGGTGAATTAATTTGCAAAACAAGCAACAACCACCAGCCACCAAGAAATCCTGAGTGTTGGTCCTGTCACTCCCAGTCCCACGGACACCTTCAGTCATGGGTCCCTTGGGCACATTCATTTGCCACTCCATAAACCAACATCCCTGCCCAGCCCCTCCTCAGGGCACTGCATGAGACACAGGGCTGAGATTCAGGGTTGCTGAACTCTGCCCCTGCAAAGCCCAAGTGTTAAATCACAGTCAACGCAACAGAAGTCGTGAAATTTGTTGTTTATGTAAGATTTGCTGTGAGGCGTGGAGAGAATCTGCTTCCCTTGTCTTTAAATGCTGTGTTGTGTGAATTTAATGTGCAGAAAAGGTGTCAGACAAACAACCCTGAAGAAGAAAACTGCCTGTTTAGCAAGCAGTGAGCTGAGCTCTTCCACGTGGTACCACAGCAACCCCCAGCCCCAGCCAGGTGGGAATGAAGAGCTCACACAGATGGGGGTGTGCAGAGAGGATTTCACCCACAAGCCCTGCTACAAACCCCGACTTTTCCCTTAGTTCATGCCTGAAAAGAGCCAACATATGCAGGATGCTCAGGGGTTTGCCCACCCTCCATGTGGTTTACAAAGGCACAAGTATACTCACTGAGTTTTTTCACTCATCCCCTTCCACTCTGTCGCTTCCTTGTGGCCATCACCTTTTTCTCCTTGCTCTGAGAGTGGTGGAAATGATTTCTAGAAAGTCTCAAAGATCTGGGAATTTTCCCACTGCAATGAGACCCTTGGCCCTGCTGCAGAGGGGCACCTTCTCCCTGGGCTGACAGCTCCTGAGGAACATACCTGCTACACGAGGTCCCCATCGTCAGGAGATGCTGTTTGCCAGCCCTGGGCAGGGCCCTGGAGATCAACCCCGAGCCCCTGGGCTCCATCCAGTGCTGCAGTTGGACAGTCACATGCCAGGAACCTGATCATGGGCAGAAATTTATAGAACAAACCTCAGTCAACTTCATTTAAAACAAGCTTCCACGTTCCAGGGTGGAAGGACAGTGCTCCTTGGAATGCTGAATTACTTCATAACACAGGAACATCAGGCTGCTCTGTACCACAACCCACACACAGCAATGGGACCTGTTCTAAGAGCATCCATTTCAATTATTGCCCCTTTCCATTGTCACCAAGGGGCAAGAAAAGAGCATCACGTCTTTGTTTTGACTGAAGAAGAGGGTGAGATGGTTCTTTGTCACCCTTGATAGATGTTCTGGCTCCAGTGAAGATACTGAACATAAATTCCAGACATACAGACATCACACATGCACACTCTGCATCCAGACACTGAGCTGCTTTGCTGCTCTCTACAAAGAAATGCAGGGAAGGGAATAAACTCGGATTTTTGGCCTACTTTCTATGTAATAGAACCAGCAGCCCAAGTGTTTTTGGCAGGGCTGCACCCCAGGCTCTGGTTCAGCTTTGTGCCCAGCACCACCAGTTCTCACTGGGAGCACAAAATGGCTTTGCAGCTTGTCTTGTGGAGGTCTCTACCCTCCAGGAGGGAGCCAAGTTTTATGGAAAAGGGACTGACAACATCTTCTAACCAGTCTTGGATAATTCAGATCACAGAGTGTTTTCTGTAATTTGTCAGAAGCATCTATTAATCCTTAATGAGGTAAAAACTCCTCAACATCTCTCATCTTAAAGATGCCAAAAAAAACCCCCACCAAACTGACATTTCCACACTTGTGCTGTAAATCCTTTTCTTCTCTTGAATGAAAGAAAAAACCAAACTTAGCAGGATTCAATCCTTGCTCCCTGACACAGCTAACAAAAAGAGACTGGCTCAAGTATTGCTACACCAACAGAAATAGCCCATATTTCATGTCAAGGAATACGATGTGCAAATTTTTATAGGCACCATAGATCATCACCATCTGTCTTGACAAGTTAATTGTCTGCAGTTTTTCTAGGAAAACTAGAAACTTTAAAAACTAACAAAACAAATGAGTTGAGGGATGACACAGGCAGGGCAGTGGGCTCCCTGCCCTGGAAATGTGTGGGCTCTGATTTGCCTGAGCTCCCTCTGAAAAGGGAATCTGGAGTGGTCAAACACTGCTACTTATACACACAGAGCAAAAGAACTGCTTATAGAGCATGAGCTCTGCAAAAAAACCAGCTGAACTTCACAAATCTGGGAACAAAACATTAATTAATCAAAGTAGGGAATGGAACTCAAGAGGGTTTGTAGAGTCAGTGGCAGGACTTACACTCTGCAAAGGGTCAGTAATGCCACAGCCCATGAAATCAAAAAAACAGGACAAACTATATTACCAACAACCTCCCAGCTGCATTCACTAAGTGGCTTTTTAAAGGATGGAGGCTCTGTTTCAAATGTAAAAAAAAAAAAAGTTTAATTTTTTTTGGAGTCCAAATAATTTATTTTTAAATCTTTCTCTCCATTCTTTATTAGTTCTTACCACCACACTGGCAACCTCCCATGAGGCATCCAGATTCTTCTCATAAAAGCTGGAATTAAAGAAAATAAACCCAGAAATTATTCTTGATATTAAATATAAGCTTTCTAAATTTAGATCCAGATAACCCTGCCATTTAATTTTTCCACAGAAAACAATGAGGAGTTTATTCCTGGACAAGGAGCGTGGGATTTGGCACTAACTGTACTATTAAGTATAAAAAAAGTCAAGGATCCAAATATCCTGTTGGTGTATATGCCCAAGCCTCCATTCATTTCCTCCAAACTGAGATATCTTATACAAACCAAACTCATAATTTTGAATTTTCCCTGTAACTGCAACAGCTCCACATTTACAGTGCAGTCTGAGCAGTGCCCATCTGTAAGGCTTAATTTCATTTTAATAAGAGTTTGATTAAAGCCCTAGGAGAGTTTATAATACAGTTTTGGGGTTTTCTGAACATAACTTCAATAAATATGGGATAATTTGATCTAAGACCCCGAGATCCCACTCAGGGCTATGTATGTGACACACAATGGCCAGACAACACATTTCCAAAGAAATCATCTTTGGGAAAAAACTAAATCTAAGAAATCCAACTGATCCATGCCAATGCTGATAGTCAGAAGGTCTCTACCATACCACCCTCATACTCCTGGGTGAGAACACCTGTAAAAACTTAGCAGGGATTTTCACAAAGAACTGAAATTGTAAGTCACAGAGAAAATGCTCCTTTATCCACAGTATTTTCAGTAGATCAAATGCCGGTGTAAAACAGACCATCTCCCTTTAACTGATTGACAGAGAGCAGTAAATTAACAAGTGATGTTTATTAGTTTAATATTCCAATATGTTGAACAGAATCAAAGGCCTGCTCCATAGAAATGAGTGATTTTGAAACCCCTGAAGTTCCAATGCCAACTCGGCGCCGTGAAGGGGATTTGGACCCTGCCTGTCCTCTGCCACAGCCCTGCCCATCCCACCCAGGACTCTCCACAAGGTCCAGGCACAGGGATGTGTCTCTCCAAGCAGTGCCAGGTGCTCCATGGAGGAGAACTGGCTCAGTTCTGCCAAAACAAAAAGTTTGAGGCAACTTGCACTGAGCACACACCAGGCCCTGGCTGGTGGATTTGCCACAGACCAATTTCAGCTCAGCAAAACCCCGTTTAACAGGAGTTTTGCTTGGTTCAAGGTTGCAGAATTTGGCCTCTACGCTCGTTTTTGGGTCCTCTGGAGCTGATGCCCTTTGCTGAGGTGCTAAAGCAGAACTTGGCAGGGGCTGTCCCTCCCCCCCCTTGTTTGGTACAGACATCAGGAAATAAGTTAATGAGTTAAGTGTGATTTGCTTCACAGCAAAAAGAAGGAAAAAGGTTTTTCAGATAAGCTTCTGAATCGTAAACCAGCAAGGATTTATAATAAAAAATTTATCTGCAAACCTCTGCTGTTTACTGAGCTTAAATCAACCCTGGTACATAAAGCCCCTTGTCTTAAAACATGAGGTCAAATGCAAAAAAAATTAAACCTGATTGTAACCAGAGCAAAAATCTGATTGAACTGAGCAGCAGCCACTGCTCCTCAGTGAGGTATCCCATGGGCAGCTGTAAAAACCTCAAATCTCCCCCACAGAGCTCTAAAATATCAATTCTCACAGGTAGTAAGTGGAGGAATACTGCAACTACACCCAGCTCGTCCCTGTCAAATAGTTCCCAGATTTAAAGTTATTTCAAGTGTAAAAGGAAGACTAAGGAGAGAAAAAATGGAGAAACTCTACAACCCCTCTCTGCAGCTCCCCAGCCACAAAGCAGGGCCAGTGTGCAAGACCAGGAATCTTTATCCACAAAGTTTACCTTCTGAGTTTTCATTCACACTTGTTTCTTTAATTTTTTAATATCCCATAATTAATTTTTTTCTGATTAATTCCTCACCAGGTTCATGGAGAACTTCACAGAGCTCATGGAGATAAATAACCTGGTAACCACTCTGATCCCCAGATGATTTAGATTAATTTGGATACAGCTTTGACAAACATTAAATCTCTTCTTTAATGATGTTCCTCAAACAAAACAGTTAGCAAAATATCTGAATTTCCTTGTATAATGTCACATTTTAATGTAAACATCAAATAATGTACCAAAAGTTTTACCGGAAAAAAAAAAAATTAAAGCGGCACAATTCTTTATACCACTGGAGAAGAGGGGAGGAAAAAGCCAGATTACAAACATTTACACATGCATAGTGGGAAAAAAAATTAAACAAACAAACAAAAAAGTATTTTACTAAATTCACGCATTTTTTTTAAAATAGTTATTAAATCTACTAAGCACCAACATACCTAAAAATTTATTTTCAGCTTCATGATTCATTTAAAAAACCTATCAAATTAACTTTTCAAACAAGCTTATATTACTAGCTTGTCCAAAAATAAAATGTAGAGTTTTTTTGGGCTTTTTTTGTTAATTTTTTTCTTTTTTCTTTTTTTTTTTAATTATTTTTTTTAAAGTATACCAATACTTTTATCTGAAGGTTTCCAAACAATGGCATAGGTGTCTGCAAAGAATGCCTTTACTTTACCCTACAGTGGATGGAAAATACAATACCACATCATACAGAATCTAAAACTATAAAAGTCTGAGAATGCAGCATCCCTTCACAAAAAAGCTGATAAAACTGAAATTATTTAGAAGATGCTGCACCTTTATTTAAAAAAAAAAATTAAATGAATTTAAGCAGAAATAACATACATTTTTACATTAACTGGCCATTTCTGGTACAGAAACCCAGCATAGTATGCTAATGTTATTGAATAAATGTAAATGCTACTTACAATCTTCTTAAATACAATTTAGACAAACTTTTTTTTTTCCTTTTTTTCTTTTTCCTTTTTTTTTTCTTTTTTCCAAGTTGTACAGGTAATCTCTCAGCTGCTAGTTTAATGCAACGTATCATTAACATTACACAAATTAAAAAATAACACGTGTGTGTTTTCCTACAGAAAAGCTTCCAAAAACCCGACCCACATCAAAAAATGCAAAATAATGGAATATAATTAAAAAAAAAAAAAAATTAGTTGCAAGTCTAGCAGCAAAGCAATTAAGTGAGGATATATTTACTAATATAAACAAAGGGAATATTTGCAACTACAGGTGAAGCCCCAACTACCTCAGATCTACGGACACAAATAAAAATTAAATTCTCTCTAAAAAAAATAATCTGATTATTTAAAATAGGAGTAAAAGCCATTGCTACCTGATGAACTACCTAGGCTAAGTTCCTGAAACAAGGACAAAGGGTCGCTGTTCTTTTTTGTCTGCTCAGGAGGGGGTTTGGGCTTTGGGGGGGCCCGCAGAGCGCTGGCGTAGGACATGACGGGTTTGCTGCCGGCGGGCTGGGGGCTGCTGCTGTTGGACTCCACCAGCTGCTTGTTGGGCATGAGAGGTGGGAACTGGCCCAGATGCTGGAGCACGTTGTAGTTGAAGGAGTTGGAGAGCTGGATGTTCTCGGCCTTCAGGTGTTCCTCGGGGGGCTTCGCCGTCTTGGGGGGAGCTGCGGGAGGAGGAAGCGGAGGGTGAGGAACTGAACGGCTCTGGCTCAGCAAATCTGCCTCCCAAAGTCCTGGGGAACTGGCACAACCCCTCTGGAAACCTCCCCCACAACACCAGTTTCCCGTGTTTGGTCACTCTGTGTCCTTGGAAATGATTATCAAGTTCATGCACTCGCATAATCCCAGGATGCTTTGGATTGGAAAGGACATTAAAGCTCATCTCATTCCATGGGCAGGGACACCTTCCACAAGACCAGGTTGCTCCAGGCTCTCCCCAATGTTGCCTTGGAGTCACCTGGCTTCATTCCCAACTACTGGATCATGTTCCATCCTTGTCAGCCACACCACAGGACTGACATTACTAAACACACCCTCCATGTGCACCCACATTCCGTGACACCGAACCTGCAATTCCACACATCAGATTTACCCAGTGCACTGAGGGTAAGCTGCTTCCCAATGGGATCTACTCTAATTTAAGCACTTTATCCACTGAGACAGCACAAAGAGTATTTCATTCCTCTTGCTTTATAGCTTAATAGGCTAAAATTAAAATTTACAGCACCATATATAATTCATTCTCCAACAGCAATTCAGAGTCCTGAATGCCAAGCAACTAATTATTGGTATTTTAGGCTGAATGCATTCCTGCTAATTGATATGTTCTTGCTCCACATTTAACAACTTCTGTAACTACCAGAAAAAATGGTGCTTTAAACCAGAGGTATAAAACTGCTTTCAAGTGAATTTCCTGAATCCTAATGAGGTACCTCACTTTTGTCTGGAGAATTCTGCTGTCTTGAACAACTAGAGAAACTCTGCAGTGAAATGCAGGTATATGTTCCACCTGTAATAGCCTAAGAGCTGGACAGCACATATATTCTGTAATCATTTCAAGTTTTAATCCTATAATGTTATTTTTAAAGTGCACATCTAAAAATGTATCACTGAATGGGTGCAAAAGTAGAAAAACAAAGTATATAGTTAAAAGTTTCTCACAGGCTTTCCTTTTTATAAAGCAAATAACCCCAAAAGCAACCCGTAGAAGAATGAACATGGAAAGAACAGAAGCAAAGCAGTTTTGCTAGGGTTGCTATGATTCAATAAAATACAAACAACCCAGAACACGAGCAAAAAAACCTCCCAAAAATAACCACAGCACTCAAGAGAAGACAAGTAATGACAAGCAGGGCCAGAGGTGAAAGCTGTGTGTGGTAGAGGTGTCTAACAGAAGGAAAAATATGAAATAAACATCTTGAGTAAGAACTTAAATCATTTTCTTTCTATCAACTGAAAAAGCAATGCATATCAAGCTCTCAAATTGCAATTTTGGGAAGTGCCTGCATGTAACGACCCTGAGGAATTGAGAGCAGCTCTCCCTGCCCTCCATAAATCCATCCTGATCCAACCCAATGCTGGTGCCTCAGCCATTCCTGATATATTCCTTGGAGTCTGGAGTCAGGGTCTCTCCCAAGGAACAAATGCAGGCCCAGGACTCGGTCAGAGCGTCCCATTGTCCCAGGGTTTTATTTCATGGCTCAGAATCAATAGTAAGGACAAACAGTGCAGTTACTGCTCATTAACCCTTAGCTCCATAAAACACATTTGGGCTGTAAATATGATCATCACGGGCACTGAGCTGTGACTGTGGGAAAGCACAGCAGCCATAAAATGGAGATGTGTTTGCGGGAACCATTAGAGACAGGCAGTGCTTCAGATACACTTATTTACAAAACAGAAACCATGCTTCACTAAATAAAAATATTTCTGTAGCAAATGCAGTTACTAGTGAGAATGTGACCTTTTCAATTAGAATTTGGTATTTGACAGCGAATGTGTGGATATGGTATTTTTTTCCATACACATCTGTCCTCTGAGGACTTTACTCACAAACACCTTCTCAAGCTTTACATTAAAGCAGGGAAAAGTGGGACTGGCTGATCCCAAGGTAACCTTGCCAGGGTTCCCGAGCTCCTATTAGATAACCAGGGAGTCTAGAGAGCAACTCCAGTGCTGAATGTCACATAATACTGTGCATTCAGCTCCTTGATTTTCAGTAAAAATAGAAATAGATTGAAGCAGGTGCCCTGCGCTTCAAGTTTTGAACAAAAGATGCTGCCATACATATGGGTTTGTAAAATAACATTTTCACACTCTGGAAATTAAAAAGAATTAAGAACTTAACTCTTCAGTGCTGTCGCTGATATAAACAGCTTTTTTCATTCATTCTACACTGCACGTTTCTACTCCACAATTACTATAAATTACAAGACATTTTAGGTTTATAAACTTTGGTCAAAAGCAATTAAATCTTTTAAGGCCAAAAAGCACCCAGTTTATAAATAATTTTCTACATCATTAAGTGGTTTTAATATCCACCTTGGGATATTGTTTATATTTTTATTATTTTTGTTTTTCAATTACCATTGGAGATGCTTAGAACAAAACCATGGAGAAAAAATTGTACTATCCTGGTAATTTTGTTTTTCACAAACACTAAAAGTACAGAGAATAAAAGAACTGCTTCAACTCTCTGCTTGTAGCTTTTTTTCATCCTCTGAGAAGTTAATTTAGTTTCTGTCTGCTCAATCAATCAGCACTGCTCCTACCACCAGGGAAGCCACGTTCCACTGAGATTCTTCCACAGTGAGAGAGAATTTAAACTCGTCACTGCTTTGATGAAGTACCAGAATTTACTGGGAGAAAGGCTGAGAGTATTAATTCAGTTTGTGTTGCTCCCCCAGACTGTAACATCAACACGAAATATCACTGATTCTGGGAACAAATAACCTCTCTTGCAAATAAATCCCACCAGTCACCTTAGTTCCCTTCAGCAAAAACTTGGTTGCACTTGAAACCACTGTAAGAGACTATTTGGGTTTAGTGGAGCTTTTGGAGAGGACTAAGCAGCAGCATTGATTTGTTAGATGAAGAACACTCACAGTATTCTTTACACAGCACCAGATGGCAAAAGAAATCAGGATCCTTCCAAGCAAACCTTTACTTACTGAAACAACCAACACTTCCAAACCGGGTTTTGGAAGTGAAGAAATGGCAGAAAACTTTGTGAAAAGAAACCCACAACCAACCCTTTCACTCTGAGCTGGTCAGTGCAGCTGCAATAGTCTCCTGAGAGCAGAGCCAGAGGGCACCCACCTAACAGCTCCCGGGCTGGCAGTGCCCTGGTGGCTCCATTGCATGGAATGTTGGGGTACTGGGCAGAGGGGGAGGAGGTCACCCACAGCTCAGGGGAGGAGTAGTTGAATGACGACTGGTTACTGTGGTCCTGAAGCTCTTTACACTGACCAAGACTGTCTTGAGGAGTGTTTAATTCTTCAGAACAAGCCTGGACTGAACTAGAGGAAATTCTTCTTTGGTACAACGGCCTGCCTGGTCCTCTTGGTTCATACTGTGAACAGAAGAAAACAAAACAAAAAATGGCCTTTTGGTCTTTTTAGTCAAATGCTTTGTATCGAATAAAATTTCCCCATCCGTTTTCTTCCCTGGAATGTGTTACCAAAAAGAAATGTCCTTTGCATTTAGGAAAAAAATCTAATGTGTTTCGGGTTATATGTTGTATATTGCACTCACTGACAATGTGTTTTGATCACACAAAATAGAGAATTTTAAACCAAGTGCAAAGAACAACTGAGATTCCTTAATTCTTAACAGCCTTTACATCTCACACTCCTACGTGAGAGATGGATCACACAGTGAGGAGGAAGACACCCAGCATTTACAGATGAAGCAAAGAAAGCACAGAAACACACAAGAGAAAATGTTCTTACAATGTAGGCATGAAAAAAAGAGCCTTTCTTCTTCCAAAGGATGAATTGGTGACTTGTATACCAGGATCTGGGGAAGCAGGATACATTTGTATACTGGATTTTTTGTGTGTACACACCAACAAATGCTCTGGAGAACCCTCTGCCCTCAGGAGAAATAATACACAAAATTTCATCTGAAACCACAGAAATTACTTGCAAACCCTGTAGATCATGTACATGAAAATGGCAGGAGCTCCATTAATTAACCTGTGGGCTTCAAGAGTTCACATTTAAGGGCTCTCTACATTTTCTCAGGATTCAAAGCAAATCCATTGTATTACAGTTTATTTTTATAAATAAATACAGTATTTGCTCCCTTCTGCACTAAATACCAAGCATCAGGAACAGAAAAGTCACACAGGTAAATCTATACTTGGTAAAAGGAAATAGAAAACATCCTAATGAAATGCCGTAAGAAATTAGCCAAATAAACATCAAATAATTTGCCTGCAATGCCCCAATATTGTTATTATATCATCCACAAACAGACAGGGGGGAAAAAAGTGCTTGAAAGAAAACTGTTGTATCTTATTTTAGTCACCACACTGTTATGATATATCAACACCTGGATATCCTGACAGTCTACTTTCCTAAAGAGAATAAAAATAAACCCAAACCAAAATTCCTAAGTTACTGCCCAAATCACACCCACAAAGTATACATTTATTGAGTTTAATGGGCAATTTTGGTAAGCAATCAGGAATTTATCAAAGTTCTGGACACTTGCAAGTACAGAACCAGACAGAATAACTTCAGTATTCCCTTTGAAGTGCAGTGCAGATCTGGTTTGACTAAACACATGCAAAAGCTTTCAAGTATCAAGTCAATTAACAGCTTTATAAATAGTGATGGAGGAAATGGTTTAGTGAGGATACCACAAGTCAAGAAAACTGCCCTGACAACTGCCTTGTATGAGGGATGTCTGGTAAAAATACACCTAAAACCACATTTTGATTTCTTTGTGCATTCAGTCCTACCTACCAGCTGGACCAGCAGCTCTGGAAAGTTTACAGGCAAGTCTCTGTCTTGTAACACTCTTACTGCATTTGGCATTTCTGTCACATGTTTTGAAAGGAAGAAGAAATACGAACTAAACCGAATTTGCACTAATTACATAAAGGCTCACTCTATTTGTCTTCAGATAGCAGGAGCTGTCACAAGCTCTATAGGAATATTTATTGGTTTATTACTGCTGAAAAGCCATTGTTCCTACATCCTGCTGTACTGACAGCACTAACTGTTGTCACAAAGAATTAGATTTTATACAAAGTGGTCTGACTTAATGGACTGAGACATCAAATTTCTATATGTCTATACATTCCAAACCTTCCTACAGCTCTAGCTGGGCCCAAGGACTCCATCAACCTCTCTGGATTTGTGTAAGAGAGAAATTTGTAAAATGCACTGGAATTCAATTTTAGTTATTTTGCTCGGGCTCATAAACTAAATATTTTCTATTTTCAGAAGTTGAAAGACAATTAAATTAAATATGTATTATGTGAGAGAGTGATGAGCAGGGCTCCCCCCACGGGTTCTGTAAAAACCTTAACAGAAATGCATCACAGGACAAGCCACTTATGTACAAATATTGGATTATGTGCAGTCAGTGAAAATATTAATTCTGACATTCCTGGAATGCAACCTGGCTCCAGGATACTCCACATCTAAATATCATACACTCTTTAGCACTGATCCCAATAGAGAGTAAAAATTCCTGTTCAAAACATGATCTCTCCTAGTTGTATGTGCTAGCATAGCCTGCATCCCATAATACACCCCCTTGGAGTCCAAGACAAGAAAGGAGAGGGACAGAGCCAGCTGTGGTTGGTGCTGGACCAGACTCAGGCAGCACAGCTGGATGCCTCTGAACTGATTCCCAACACTCAGAGCCCCCCAAATACACAGGAAGGCTTTATATAAAATTAGTGCAGGCAGGGTGGGATTAATTAAATCAGGTTTTGTACCACGTTGAAACAAGTGTCCAGCCCTGGCCCTGAGCTCATATAAAAGGTGCTCAACCACATTCACAGTTCACCACTGAGTAATGGCTGCTTCATTCAAGTGAGCTTTTCACCTGGGCTGTGGTTACATTTCACCCCAGATAAATGACATGCAGATCACAGAGCAATGACTGCAAGAAAACTCTTGAGTAACATTCAAAAAGCCAAGACTTTCCATTTTGTAGAGACAACGTTACACCTGCAGTGATGAGAACCATGAATGTTCCCAGGGTGAACAGCAGAGATGACAGAATCCAGAACATGCTGAGCTGGAAGGGACCCATAAGGAAGGACCAGAGCCCAAACCCTGGACCTGCACAGGCCCATCCCCAGGAGTCACCCCATGGGCTCCCGAGGATCATCCCACCCCTCCTGGAGCTCTGGCAGCCTTGGGGCTGTGCCCACTGCCCTGGGGAGCCTGGGCAGTGCCCACCCACCCTGTGGGGGAAGAACCATTTCTAACATCCAACCTAAACCTCCCCTGGCACAACCTCAGGCCATTCCCTTGTGTTCTGCCACTGATGACCACGGAGGAGAGATCAGTGCCTGCCCCTCCCCTTCCCCTCCTGAGGAAGCAGATGTAGAGAAGGATTTCACTGCACAGAAATTCCCAGCGAGCGCCTTTAACACGGGAGGCATTTTGCATCCACCACCACTCCAAAATACAATCTGATACTGAAACAAGATGGCAATTGCCCAGCAGACAGGAACAAACACCCACCTCTTCTAAGCTGTGGAGCGAAGAAGCAGATACTGCTCGAGAGGCGAGGGGGTGAAATGGCTCCTGACCGACCGCGTGCTGATGATTCTGGATTTGTATAAAAGGGTTTTGCTGCGACCTGTGGGGCAGTGGAGGTATCCCATAGTGAAAGCCCTGCCCCATAAGGTGATTCTGCTGGAGGTTAGCATAAGTCCAGGATCCATCAGGTTGCAGGTATTTCAAGGGAGACGGGGTTATGTGTTCAGATGGCATTGAGAAAGGGGGGTTGTACATTTGGGGTAAATGCTGCTGAAACGCTGGGTTACTGGGCAGTTCAATGTCTCTGCTGCTCTCAGTGAAGGTGGGGAAGTGAGCGCTGTGGTTGGAGTTGCAGGAAGGAGAAGGGAGTGCTGGTGGGCTCCGGGGCTGCACTTGTCTGTATTGCAACAGTCTCGACTGCGGGGGAGGCATTTCGGCCACGTCCCGACTCTCGCTCTGCTCACGGTGTGACAGCTCTCGGAGCAAGTCCTGGAACCTGCATTGACAGGGTAAGTGTATCGAGAAAAAAGAAAAAATAAAAAAAGGTTTTGCTGAAATCCCACTCTTTTTGAGGCGGAGAAAACTCGAGAGCACAAACCACTGAATTTAAATATCCTCATCTTTGCGCTTCCTGACCCTAACTTCAAAGGAGGGACTGAGCAATCAGAAATTAGGCACAAGAGGATTAACTGGATGAAATACCCACCTGAATCATCTCAAAGTTTTAATAACTCTTTGAGATTTCTTTTTTCAGTCAGAAGAATCAATTTTTTGTTATCTCTTAAGAGACAACTAAGGTAAGGATTTCCTGCTTTACCACACAAAGTAAAAAGTTCATATAGTTAAGGAAAATTTTAACCCCTTACATGGCAAAAGCCAGAACAATCAGACATTCCCCTCACTTGCATGATATACTTCCGAATTTCTCCAAAAGGTCAAGAATATTCCATTCAGCACTTCAGAAAGTCACATAAGAGGTCACTTAGATGCTTTACCATGGCTACACCAAACCAGATGGAAAAGAAAGCATAGTGGGAGATGACAGTAAACAGAGGCAATTTAAAAATCCAGCCCTTACAATACATATGATTAAAGTTGATGACCACTGGAACCATTTTTCTGTTGATGTTCAACAGTTTCCTTTCTTGCCCCCTAATGCTCCATCTCAAATATAAGCTTTTTTTTTTTTTTTCCTTTTAAAAGCAAAGGTTTTTTTAAAAGAGAGAAAATTTAGGTTTCACTGGGGAGCAATGTTTGGGGAGGGGGCTGGTTTGTTTCTTTTCAAGCACAGAAATCTGTGACTGCTACTTCAAATTGAAGAATTTACAATTTAAATAGGCCTTAACTACACTCAGATGCCTCTTTTATAAAAACACAACGTTGTTATTCTCTATCCATTCCTTATTCCATAAATACAACACCGAAAAGCTCCATGAAAATATTTTTCCACTACAGCTTTACTACCCAATATACTAACAGAATAAAACATAACACATAATAAAAGCATAGTTGTAAGTCAGCCTGCCAACTATTTTAACCCTCATAATAACAGCAGCAAAAAGCAATACCTTTAAGTGCCTTGCACTCACAGTGTTACAGATAGGTGCCCACTGCTCAATTTTATACAAGCTCTAATGACTCAGTAAACAAATACCTTGAATATGTTGCCTCTGTTTCATCTTCTGTATTACTGGCAAGTTTCCAGTTTGCCCTAACTTGCTGCTGTTGATGTAATCCAATTGGTTGCTGAGGAAGATGTGGTAGATGAGGATGGTGATGGTGTTGATATGGAATAGTGCCTTGACTGAGATAGGCATTATGTTCATTCCATTGCTGTAACCTGGCTTGTTGTTGCTGCCTTATTGTTTCCAAAGCTACATTTCCATGCATACGATCTATAAAAATAGTTTTAAAAAAAAATTTTATCTAATGCCCCTTTTTAAAGATCTTTATGTCAGAAAAAAAAAAAGAATACTTTTTATACAGTATATTCCAGGGCCTATTATATACTAACTGCATTGCAGTGTATAACCTGGTTATTTAAATCATATGGAAAATCATATAAACATGAATCTTCTAATAAAGTGCTGAATATTCAAACATGCCTCAAGCAGCAAATTATGCTCAATGACATTACTTATGGAAACTAACCCAACAATGACCCAATTCAGAGCAATATGCCTTAAAAAAGTAAATACCTCCTCCTTTTTCACTTCAATGTAGTTATAATTGCACACTCTGAATTTAAATAAAGAAAAGTCACCTACCTAAGGTGTCCCCTAAGGGCATTCCTGATGGATTCTCCTCAATGAAGTTGTTCAAGTGGGTTGGCAGAACGGGGTTGTGCTGTGCAAGAGGCCTCAAAGGATTATTGACTTCTTGTAACAGAGGTGGGGGGTGTTGTTCTGAAATCACAGCATCTACAGCAGGAGAATGTGGTCGGTGGGGAATTGGATTATTAAAAAAAGACTGGCTGGGGCCTGCCTGGTAAGCAGGGGAAAGCTGTGAAGGTTGTGGAGGCTGCTGATTCAAATGGTTATGCTGCTGCACTACCTGGCTCTGCTGGGGTGGCATTTGGTTTGGTTGGTCAGGCAAGTGATTTTGTTGTTGACTTAAAAGGTTTTGCTGCTGTTGCAGAGGATATGGCTGCCTTGGGATCTGGGAAAGGTGCTGGAAGTGGCGGTTGGGAACTGCAAACTGGGAGTGGGGTGGGGTGAGATGGAGGTTCAGCTGCCTGGGGTTGGGATTATCCTTGCGATGAAATTTAGCGTTGGGATAACCAACACTGGAACGGGACTCTGGGCTTCTCTGCTGAGAATTTGCTTCTAAATCAACCTAGAAAAAGAGAAAATTCACATTAATTCTGAAAACTCACATTAAAAAACTCAAACAAAAACATTTTGGTAATGATTAAATTGATTAAAAGGGATAAACCGAAAAGACAAACAAAAAAAAAACCCAAATAAACAAACAAATCCAAACTAAATCACAAACCCAGATGAGAGAAACCCACCTGCTTGGATTCCAGAGGTTTCTTCTCAGGTGTTCGAATTTTACTGATTTCAGGTCCAGCAGCATTTTCACTTTTACCTAAAAACATTTACAAAATTATTTAGTTTCAACAGTAAAATTATTGTATTTGGATTTTTGTTTTCCAGACACAGGAAAATGTAGACTTATTAGTGTAGCATTTACAGCATCACAGACATTTAATATCATTTACCTAAATAACACTTTTCCTTTAATCATTGAACTTTGTTCATTAATCATCACTAAGTAATTCTTCCAACTTAATTGCAAATAACATCAGCAGTCGTTAGCACTGTACTGCAGAACAGAGATGGAACAATTATACCCTCAACACCCCTCCCCAACTTTGATTACTTCCTCCTCTGAGTCTCACAATATCTGAGTTATTCTATTTGCAATGGCAAATCACAGATTATTTCCCCAACTCTGTGGATCCCTCGATCACGAAGGAAAGGGGGAGGAAGGGAAATCCTTTCCACAACACCCTATTTAAAGAGTATTGTAAAGTACAATAATGAAGTCATTTAAAGTACAAACTCTCCCAAACCCAGACCGGTTTCCAAAGCAGTTCAAGCACTGACCATTCCGACTTTGTTCGTGCTGCTCCTTGTCCTGGTGCTGGAGCTGCTGCTGTCCCATGTTAACTGGGGAGTGATGGCCCAGGCCATAAGGGATAGGAGACCCTCGCCCATGTGCCTGTAACAGGTTCATATTATATGCCATAGCTGCTTGATGAGTAATGATTCGAGGGTCAACTGCAAACCTACCCTGATACCCCGTCCATGGTACCTACGCACAAAGAAAAATTAAAAAAAAAATAAAAAGAGAGAGATGCAATCTGTTAAGGCACATTAAAGGCAGAGGAGTACAAGCACACTGTATTAGGTCAGTAATAAGATGACCTGACACACTCACACACAGCTACAGCTGGTGCTGGAAAGGGAGAGCTGTAAGGGCAGGACTGGGAGCAAGGGGCAAAGATTTTGGAGGACAACCCCGGCCAAAAAAATTTGTAATAAAACCCATTGTTGTTTCAGTGGTTTCAAACTTCAGAGAGAAAAGACTGATGTACACACTGTAGTTTAATAAACTTTAGATTAATCTCTTCTCTAATTAAATAGAACTGGGTGAAGCTCAAGAAAATAAAAATTAATTTCTCCTCATAGTTCAGAGAATTCAGGCTGTGGCTGGGAAGAACAGAGAGAGAAGCCTGAAGAACAGACCTAGTAGCACCAGTGCTGTGATTTTGTACCACAGAAGGAGCAGCCAGGCCATTCCTCTGCATCCACAAGAGACTTTGGGAAGTTAACAGGACTACTGGTCCAATCCAGAGACTATCCACAGGTTAGGAATGACAGGGCCACTCCCAAGTGCCTGTGCTACACGACACATGTATTTCAGATGTGAAGGAAAATAAACCTCCTGAAAGCAGGTAAAAAAAGTCCACTTTTTACAACAGCTTCAGCTTTATTCCTAAAAAGAGTGCAAAGGAAGACAGCTCTGGATCAAATTAGTTCAATGTCGCCCTGTAGGGAATTTATTTAAAGGAGGAAAATCCAGGAATAAGAGGCAAGTGCAGGGAAAGCCATCACCAGCACTGAGGCTGCCAAAGCATCCCTTAGTGATGACAGCAGACAACCTCCTCTTGCTTTTACCTTGGCTATGGAAACTGCATTAAACAAAGCAAAGACATCATTTTATCTTACATGAACATAAACACATTTTACTTCAGTTCCTTCTTGTTTCAAGTGTAAGAACTTTCATGCAATTCTTTTTTTCAATTACTATTTGCCCTTGAAATGTGCACTTTGAACTTTAGCTTTAGGCTACTCTTGCATCTGTACAACCTCAAATCATCTCTGAGCCTCTTCTCTAAAGCAGCTGTCTCATTAGTACCTCAGTCTTCCCACTTAATTATTTAAAAATCCATCCTCAGGGAAGGTGAGCTCAAAATACTTATTTTTATTATATTTCTTTTGATTGCAAATACATAAAAAATATATTAACCTTGGAACAATAAGACACAGCTTTTTAAATTACCTTGGTTTGATATTAATACAATGTGAGCAAGCATGGCAAAGATACAGCTGCTGGCCTTCTCATTGCATTTAAATTTACCCATCAAATGCAGATTTCTAGTAAGCTTGGAAAAAGGAAAATTCCTTGGCCTAGCAAGGAAAACCAATTTACAGCTGCCAGTTGATCTAAGACACACAACTGAAACTACAGCAGGTCCCCTATTCAGCACCAATAAGCCAAACTACAACACAGGACTCATAATTATTGAAAAAAAACCCTCAAATTAATTGTATTCCAACACTTAGCATTATGAATAGTATTAAATACATCTGAATGTGTGGGTTCCAGGTCCTTCCCACTATCTCAGGAAGTGTGTACAAGAGACTGCAAGGTTCTGCAGCCTTTGTTCTTTCCTTGCATTTTCCTCCTGGAATATGTGACTGTGAAGGGCAGAAATAAAGCAGAGAGGTTTATTTTGCTTCTTTAATTTGTGTAAATTTTGGTGGGACAGTTTTATCTGTAATCCAAAATTCCATGCATAAATGTAGCCCAAAAGACCTGATTAGAGATCTTAATTCTGTTCCCAAATGTCATTAAGGGAAGGGATTGGAGAGGAAACTGGTTCACTATGAGGTTTTGGAAGGGAAAAACATCCCATTATGCTTATTTTTCTTATCACTCCACTTCAGACACCTTGCACTGCAGAAATCCAAAACTGGAAATTCAGACTGTGTGAAGCCAATAAAGAGAAACAAACTCTATGTGAATCACTGATGTCTCTCCAATGATTAAGAACTGAACTAGGCAAATAATTCAGAGGCAGGTGTCTCAAGTCACACAAGACAGATTCCACCTAAAACACACCAAACTACATGAACATGAAATTGCTTTTAGGCTGCCTGGAGTTATCTGTGGGAGCAAGGCTTTTAAGTCTTTATTTTGTGGTGGTCCTCTGCAGTGCCACTCCTAAGCCAGCAAAGCCCAGATATTTGAAGTAAAATGCTGAAAAAACTGCTGAAACCTGAAAAAAATCCGATTTAGCCATATATTTTTGCACATACAATAACTGAGGGGGGTGGGGAGAGAAACAGAAAATTAATTCTTACAGGCAAAGGCACAGACATGACCATATTTCCTCCATAGACAGCAGGTACATAGAGAATACTTGTCCCAGTGTGTGGATCTATCCTTTGAACAGGACTTGGAGATTTCCCCAGGTTGGGGTGAGGTCCCAGAGGAGGAGGGGGGGGAGTATATGCTCGAATGGGATTTCCAATCAGAACAGAAGGATTGGGCTGAACTGAAAGACAAAAAAAAAAGGATCTATACATACAAAAAAAGAAGATATATACACAAAAAGAACATGAGGTGACTTTTTTATCTTTTTTTTTTCTTCTCCTTTTTTTATTCTTTCTTTTTATCCTAACAGCATCTCTCTTTATAAAGCCTGTGTGCAACCCTTTAACAGCACAGGTCTGATACACCAAGAGAAAGCATTAATCAAATCCTATATTCCATATCAAAAATTTGAAGAGGCAGAAAATACAAGCTGAGATACAGAGAAACAGGTACTGGTAAGTGCATTAATGAAAGAATGTCCCAAACCAATTAAATATGCTGACAGTCAGAGTAGCTATTAAGCACTGCATCAAAAACTAAAATCCCCCTCCTTTCTTTAGCAGGGAAGACAAGCTTTAAATTAATGCTTTTTCAAATTAATAAGAAAATTATTCAGCTGTTGCATGCTAGATCACAAAGGTATGATCAGTAATATCTGGATATATGACAGCACAATTTAAGTTCAAAGTATCCCATCAAAGAGTGACTGCAATATATTGTCCAAACCCTTTAAGTGCAAATACAGGGTTTTACAGCATGAATTTCAAACACAGCCATATTTAAGAGGCCAACAACTATGTTGTGTTAAGGCTCCCAAGTCAGTGCACACACCACCTATAAAGGGAGAGCCTCAGAAACACCTAAAGTCCATTTAACAGGCTATAATCTGCTTCCCAGATGCACAAGGAAGTAAGTGGCTTTCAAACAGGGAAGGCACCAGATACTCAATTTATGTCAAACCAGTATCAATGTCACTGAAGCCAAACCAGCACGAGGACAGGAATTCCTGCAGGAACAGCAGGTACTTACCAATTCCATCAGGGGGGAAATGGTCATTCTGGTTATGATGATGGACCTTGCCCTTTAAAGGAAAAAACAATAATAGTGATGCTTTGCACTATATTACATAAGCCAAGGTTTTTACTTCAAGTGAACATTGTAATTAAACAGAAAACAGAGTGAAAGAAGTCAGCCCAACAGTTTATTCTTACACATTCACCTGTCCAGTTCCATCACCTGACTATGAATTCACAAAGCTGGACATTAAACACCACTAATTCAATTAACCAGTGGGTCATTCCAAGGCCACTGCCACTGCTGTGGTAGTTCTTGGTGGAAGCATGATCCATTTTCTTCTCCAGGTTTCAGCTCAAGAACCTTGGAGACGAAGCAGCTGCTCCCTGTTTTACTCACCCATCACATCCACTGGCTTCTGGATTTTGGCTCCTCCCTGACTGCTCCCAAAAAAGTACAATATAGGAGAGCCAAGAACCAGAGTGCTCTGGGGAAACTCTTTTTTTCTTGGTGAATTGTACATTAGAAAAGGATTTTAACAGACCCGAGTTATCCCTCCTACATGCTCATGAGTTTCCAGCATCAACTAGTTAGTTAATATTCATAAACTGTGAGCACATATTCAAATGCCAGCATGCTCTTAAGTCCTTTGCAGGATAAGAATACTTTACTTAATCTGGACCTAAGTATGTTCATAAATTTAAAATAAATCTAAAAATGCTTTGATGCTGCAAAACTTTTCTTGCCCAGGAGATAAGTCTAGGCAGTTTTCCAGCAGTCTGAGCAAATTAGTCAGGATACAAAGACAGGTTGTTTGACAATGTTGACTCATGCATAAACCAGATTAAAGAACTGGTCTCCGAATTTTCCTCTCATTTTAAAAATGAATTATTGAAAAATAAAATAATAATTGCTTTTCACTGCAGGACTTAAACAAAAGAAGCCTGCTTATTCACCAAACAGAGAAGGTTCAATCTAAAACACAGAGGAGCAACATGCTCTAATCACTCATGATCACCACAAGGCATTTCCATATCTCTTATACTGCCAGAGTCAAGCTGTAAGTGCAGAAGTCTAAAACCCCTCTGTTCTAACCTATAAGACTTGTATTTTATAGGTGTCATATTTTTAAAACTGCAATAGCAAATAATTACATAAATTTGCAGGAAGAGCTGTCTTGCTGAACAGGAGTTTCAGCATGTCACAGGATTAGACTGGTAAATAAAAGTCAACTGGGGCCACCTGTAAGTTGGGGAAGAGAGGTGCTGCCTTTCTTTGATCTTGTTCTTTTCATAGTTTTGGTGGCTTAATGACTTTGTAATAGTCTGTTATTAACTTGATTGTTACCATTTCTCAAAGATTTTCACATGAAGGTTCCTGTCTCCACCCATCTCCCAAAGCCCCAGACCTCCACTAGGACCAATGGAGACTGACAACACAGGAGATACACACTCAGTTTCCTCTAAAAACCTTTGGAATATTAAAATCCACGTTACCCAAAAGCCCCCAGAGGAAGCTGAGCCCCAGATGGAGGTGACTGCAGGCAGTGTGAAAAGCCTCCTCTCTCCCTGCACCCCCTTCAGCCAACAAACAGAAGAGAGTGTTCTCCAGAGGTTTAGTCAGACCTGTGGTCCCCACTGACTGCAGGAAATGTGGAGGATGGTGATGCACCTTGATCCAAGTGCCTGAATCCAGAGCAAAACTGGAGCACAGGAGGGAGGCAACGCTGTAAATCCAGAGCCTAATTCACTGTACAGGAACTACCTCGAGGGAAGATCTTGAGTTCTCAAAACCTGCCCTTTCCACATCATCACCTTCAATAAAGGCTGTCCCTGTCCAGCTGGGACATTCCCTCCTCTCTCCCAAGCCCAGCCAAGCCCCAGGAACACGGGGAAGGCAGATGCCCTCAGCCAGTTCCATGGTGGCTGTTTGGCCTCTCAGAGCCCACACTGAAACGTTCTTCCTTCTTTAAAATCTAAACAGCAAAGAGGTTTTTAATGTTCTTACATAAATCCAGGAGCGATTCTGCTGAATAAGAAGGTGCTGTTTGTACAAAATCACTTTTCAAGCATGTGAAAGACAAGCCCTGACCTGCACAGATGTCCATAAACTCACCACAAAACACGGTGTCAGAGGCTGTTCTCACTTTTTTGCTACAAAATACACCAGCACTAAGTTTTTAATTTTTCATGTTAAAGATTGTACTTAGGAGGTCTAAAATAAGCAAAGCTAACCATCTAGCTTTTAAACATTGAGCAAAAGGAACTGTATCTCTGCTCACAGCCACATCCTGGGTGTGTTTGGGCATTACCTGCTCACTGCACTGCTCTTTCTGCACACACTGCCTGTCAAATGCATCCAGAGGGAAGAGATTGTATTTAGAATTATGATACAGGGGGGTGAAACAATGCAGATCTTCAGCTGAAAATACAGTGCTAGCAGTTGGAAAGTGTGTCTTTGGATTTCTACAGCACAAGGGCTTGGTTTACCAACAAACTGAAGAAAAATAAACAGAACAGTCTATTCACAAGATTCCCACTTCCTCCAACACCCAGCCCCCTTTTTTCCTGAATGTATTACACCTGCATTTTCAAATACCTTTTTTTCTTCATTCAGGAAACTGAAAGTATTAGTAGTGATGTTCTATCAAAGAAAATGCATTCAAGGCTGAAGCACTCATGAAAAAATCAGAGTGGAGCAGTGGCTTTCTAAAGATAATTTTGTAATTTCTGGTTTTCTGTAAGCCCAGTGTTTTGACACATGACTAGATGCTTTAGAAATCTGGTGTTTGTTTCAGAAAGTAATGCATCTTGATGAAGAAACCAAATGTTCTCACTTACAAACTCTCTTTGGGGAAGGACTGCCAAAGGGAAGGCTTTCCTTTTTGTACTGTTAAAAAAACTTGTAAAAATTTCATTTCAATGCTACAGGCTGCAACAAAAATGCAAAGCTATGGGAAACATTTATATTTCTTCTCTCTTGTGCAACTGAGTTCATTGCAAAGTTGACAACCTGCATTTCAGTTGCATCTCAAAACACATTTTAATTAAAACTCAAATGATTTTGAAATAAACTACAAAGCACTATTAAAATGGAATTAATTACTTATATATCACCCTCCAAGAAAGCTCTAAAATTTAGTGTTGTTCATCATCATCCTAAGAAAGTTCTGTATTTTCATCACTTCTTCACCTGCTTTTATAAAAACAGCTGATGAAATTAACCACTCAGAGGTAATTTTCTCTCTCTGTCCTCTTGATGCTGATGAAATCTGCTCTTCTGAAGGACATTATCACTGAGCTAATCTATGCAATATACTGCTTTACAACATATTTTTAATTACATTCAAAAAATTATCTCACATAATACAGGTCCCTGAATTTTATATGTGACTTTTAGATCAAACCAAATCCCTTTTGGCTCCTATTTTGTTGTTTTCTTCTATTCCTTGCCACTGTCTGTATCAACCTGTTGTTTCTTGGGCTACACTCAGAGCACAAGGTGCTTGGGACAGGGATTGGCTCTTGTCCACAGGGTTTAATTTGGTTTATCTGAACCCTGAGGTTCCCTGGCTGAAGTTCACCACTAACACTTTAGTGACCCAAGGTGTGTGTTTTACTAAGGAAACCAGGCTTGCACAACCCCAAACCACATTGCTAAACACTGAATTGTAACACAAACCTGGAGCTTCCCTCGACAACGCGGCGGATCCCTGTGGAATTTACATCCCTATCTGACTGCATCAATGCAATTTTAAAACCAACAGCCTGTTCCACAAACCTTTGCTGCCATTTCCCTTCCAGCCTGTGCCAGACCCACCTTAGGAGGGGACTGCTGCTGTTTGCTGGGGTTGCCCGAGTGCTGGTGCCGCAGCGCCCGGGGGATGAACTCGGGAGCCAGAGGGTTCAACACGTACGTTTTCTTCAACTCCAAAGCCTCCAGCTGGGCTTTGATCTGCTCAAAGGTGATACCATGAAGACTTTCGTTCTCGTGACACAGGGCAATAAACCTCTCCCAGAATTTCCTAGGAAACAAAGCAGAAACAGTGGATGAGACTCAATGGGCGGTGTTAGAATTAAAGCAGATTTAATGTCATTTAATGTAAAGCATCTCTGGTTTTTGTGGATGCTCATTTTACACCCACCCCGCAACCCGAGCCCTGCAGCTGAACCCCCCAGCACAATGCAAAGCTCCCCAGTCATTTAAATTGCACACCCAGGTCAGTCCATGGTATCAGATCCCAGCACTGCGTGTGGATCACATTTAATGTCATGGACAGGTCCAACTTGGAATTTTTTCCTAGAAAACCAAACACAGCGAATTCAGTGCTTAAAAATATGGAAAGCGTATGACTTAAGGAACTTATTAAAGCTCAGATAGTCACGGGGATTATATAAATTCTCAGTCCCAGAAGATGTCAGAAATAGTCTCTGAATTTAGGCAGATCCTTCAGTGTAACAAGTACCAAAGTTGAGATGAACCCTCAAAACTACTCTTGTGAAACACTTCAGAGGCACATGAAGATTAATATCTGGGAGTTTCTAGGGATTTTTGGTGATCCTCTGGTGGAAAACAAATAAAACCATAAATTTTATGGTGTGTCAGATTTTAACCTCACATATAGAAGCAATTTCAAGGCAGGAAGACAACCATCAGATGATACATGGTTTTCTCCATGAAAATTCTGTTTCTCACTTTTTGTAGGGTGGAAGGCTTATTTAAACCATGCAATAAAAGAACATTCCTCCCTGTCTTCTGCTTTCTCATGACTTGTCTTTCTACTGCTTATAAAAGAAGTCTTTATGTTGTTAACATCCACAGCAGGATCTATACAAAAATTTTACACTTACGATTTTTTTTTAACCTCAAAGGAACTTTTCGGGTGAAGTTACTGAAGCTTAAAAGATATTTAAATAAGGTCTGAAGATGTCACTTACAAAAAAAAAAAACCCTGAGTGAGCTGTCTTTTTCAAAAAAAAAATCAAGAGTAGTGAAAAAGAGTATTAAAAAGACAATGATCTTAAAGGTGTGTTTGACTACAACTCGTATTTGTTCACCCTGCAGTAATAAGGTCTGGACTAAAAACAAGCACTGATATTTCAAAAAAATCTGTAAAATGAGAGATTGCTGCATACTAATTTTAACAGCAGTGCTACATTTTGCTGAGTAGCTTTGTGGAAAAGAACAAATGTCTGTCTTGCAAGAATGCTGTAATGCTACTGATGTATTTAAGAATTCCAAATAATTTTCAAAAAAAGCCTATCTTCTGTTGTGATTTTATAGAGACAAGAAATGCTCTTTTAAAATTCAGGATGGAAGATGGCCCTTTGTCTGCATTCAGCTCTAAGGCAAATTAGATCTTGCAAGGTTTTAAGTGAGGATTAAAAACCAAAATTAAATACTTCACTGGGATGCTTTAATGCTGGAACTCCCTCTGATTAATCAATTTGGTCATCAAACCTACTGCCAAGTACCACAAATCCACTGAGACTCATCCCCTTTTGCTCAGAATGCCCCAAGCAGTCTCTCCACACATGGAACACTTGTAGTGGGGTGTAAGAACAGAGAATAAAATGCTGCTGTCTCTGCCTTAGTGTGCTCAGAGTTTAAAGGGGGGTGCCTGCCAAAACAGCCCTGTCTGGTCCAGCTGGAGCACAGAGAAATGGAATGATCACCCTGGGCACACTTCACAAAGCTCTCTACAACTATCATTACAGTCTTGACTCATTTTGACAGGTATTAGAATATTTATAAAATTCAAGTACACTCTAAACTTTTTTGAGGTCTGTTTTTCCTAAAGAAATGTCACTTCTTTCAGACTTCTATACTCCTGTTGTACTAAAAAAGAACCATCTTCCCAGCACTGCCTGAGCCCCTCCAGCACTATTTTCAAAGAGTGAATGTTCAATTATTCAGTGAAACGAGACAATGGTATATTAAAGGGAAAGCTCGAGCTACATCTTAATAAAGTTCCAGTGCTCCTTGTTTCTTAATTATCTCTTTGTTTTACAATTTGGAACAGCTATATATATATAAACAGGTGCCAACTCAATGCTTAACTGCCAAGACTGTAAGTTATTTACCACGATGACAGCCTGTATTTTTATTTTATTACGTTTTTGCACACCTCATTTCAGGTGTTTTGGAGGAGCACTTAGGAAGCACAGGAGTCTCTCTCATCAGCTCATTACATAAACCAGCTCATGTCTAAAAAAACCCAACCAGGTAAAGGGAAAACTGGTCCCAGCAGGGAAGTGGTGAAACTCAGGTTATGTCATAAATGCAGTGAACAAAGGTTTGGGTTCCATTTTGCTTTTTGAAAACCACATCCCTTTTCAGTAGAGTAGAATATTGCTGAGGAAAGTAGAACACAACAGAGATGTAACAACTGACTAACACGTATTTTTAGCTTTATTTTAATCATGTAGTCAGTGCAGTGTTTCCTCTCTTCGAGAAATAAGCTGCAGGGTTTATCTCTGATCATCTCCAAATTTCAGCTCTTCCAGAGGAAAAAAAACCTTTGAAGAACAAGAACTTGGTATCCTTAACATCAGTGTTTACATATCTCAGCATTTTTCACATTTCTTCATTTAGGTCTATAAAAAGTAAATTCACTCAAATCTTAACGAGTTTTTTCCTCGTGTCATGGAGATGTATCGAAACATAATTAATGTTCTTCAAGTTTCCTACCATCCTACAACTGACATAATATTCAACTTGAAAATACCACATTACAGCACAATTTTTAACCCCAAATTTTGAATTATTTTTATTTATGTATAAAACTGTAAGAAGTATACAAAAGAAGTCCAACTAGAAAGCAAAATGAAGTAAAATGAAAGTAAAATGAACTGTTAATGTCAAGTGAAAATTTGAGCAACTATAAATACATGAAAATACAGTTTATCATTGGCCAGATGTAGGTACCACACTTCTTCTCTGCAGGCTCTTACACCTGGTGACATCCAGCATTTTACTTCATCCACCAGCCACAGATAAACACATTTTCTATCACCCTAAGCCCTGATTAAGCAAGGAACATATATAAAATACCTGCATCTTCCAATGGAACACAAAGCAATAGGATCTCCCACCACAGCTACCAAGGATTGTGCTCTTGTAATGGCAGTGTTGAGAAGTTTGTAATTTGACAGAAAACCATAATCCAAGTCTTCTGTTGAATCCTCCAGTAACTGCTCTTTCCTTTTAATTGGTGTTTGCTTATGTTTGCACGTGTGCCGTGTTCGTACTGTGCTGAGAAACAAAACTCTGAACTGTTTTCCTAAAATGAGACAAAAAACAAATGTCTGACATAGTTGTTGCTATTTCTGCTCTTATCACAACCAGAGCACTGCACTTGTCAGCCAAATTTCACACCTAGATACTCTGAACTGAGAGCTACCCTTCACATGAAGGGCTTTATGCAAGAATAATAAGATTTAAAAATTTTAAAAGATGCACTATAAATAGCATATTCTATTACAAGAATATTTCGTCTTAAAATCTTACTTTTCACCTTGGTATTAATCACTCCAGAACTTTCTGAAATGTTAATTATCTTTACAGTGTTGTCAGTCAGACAATAACAAATCCTGAATTTATTTATTTTACCTTAAACAAAAGTTCTGGACATTCTTGATTCATATTTTAACATTTCTCAAATATCTACCATGAGAAAACAGAGCACACCACTCACTGTCACTCAGTTACTTTATTATCTGCCTTTGTTTATTACTGACTAAAAGTGCAACCTAGCAACAGGCTATGCCTACACGAAATTCATGTTATCAATTCCAGGAAGAAACACCTAAATTTCTGGACTCCTTTTTAAAGTTTATTCCATAAATGCAAAAAAAAAATCAGTAAAACATTTTAAGGCTGAAGCCTTATTACATTATTTGGAACTCTGTTTTCCCCTTTTTGTTAAAAATCTATCAGCTTTCACGTTTTTCATTCCATTTATTTTTTAAGCAAGCTTGCAGTTGATTTTAAGCAAAGCTAAATGCCACACAGAGCCCTGAGCTGCTGTGGCAGCCAGTGCTGGGGTAACACCCAGATCTGGGCGCTCTGTTTGCCACTCACGATGATTTTATTAAGTCTCCCTTAAGTTCACCAGCACATTTGTCACTTGTTTAGCCCACCTTTGAGGCCCAGCAGTGTTACTCACCCTGAACATTGAGCACTCTCTCCACACTGACATCAGAGAGCCTTTTTTTCCTCAGCTCAGCCCGAATTCTGAACACCTGGTCAGCGTAAGGTGTCACCACCCCGATGCTGCCGTCGTCCAACTTGCCCCAGGCAACAGGCCATTTCCTCCTTAATTCTTCCACACGCTCCACTACTTCAAACACCTGCAAAGGAAGGCACAAATCTCCAAAGTATGAGCCACTGAACAGCACTCTCTGATATGGGAAGAGAATTTGAATTTTAAGGCTCTGAAACACTTACATGACGTAGTATTACACAAGCAATAATACTACTGGATTTTAAAATATCATGTATTGAGACACTGTATTTATTGTACAGTATCTTTTTTTCTTTTCTGGAAATAAGTTTTCCCACAAAAATGTCACCTTTAAAGTAAAAATTTGGTAATTATATTAGGAATCTTAATTTTCATTCTTATGAAAATGTCGGGTACAGTAGGTCCTTTCTTGCCATACTTGATGTAATTTCCATAAGTAAATATACTGCCTAAATAGGTTATTTGATTTTTGTTCTGGATTTTGTATATGTCATCTTAGAGTTTGATAACTCTACAAAGAGAGCCCATAGACCAGAGCACAACCACTTCCCACTCTGAAGGATCTCATTGGGAATTCCAGATTATTCATCAACTGCCACATCAGCTCCATGAAAGACTTTGAACTGTGCTACCTGAGAAGACTAATGTGTAATAAAACCTGAAAACCTCCTCCTGTGAGGAGACAGGCTCAAAGTAACCTCCTGCCATGGCAGCTCATTTCAACACACCAAACAGAGGTACTGCACCACAGAGACATTTCTGAGTAACTTTACAGAAGGTTTGTGGTTCCCTTTTTACTTTTGAACATTTGCATTCAATGTGTCATCCAATAAATATTTCTCCAGCTATTTAAAGCATGATAATTGATGATGTGGTTTTCCTACAGCATCACAAATGCAAGCTCAGACTCTTAAAGCAAAAAAAAAAGTGGTAATCCTTAAAAAGTCACAAATAGTTCATTCAGGGTAATTTCAGAGGGCAGTGAAAATATGTGGCTGTTTTTGAGAAAGCCCTGAATGTAACTTTCTGCAAGATAAATTGTACTTAAAAGCCAGTTCTACTGACAAAGGATATTAGAATAACCTTTGGTATCTGTAAAAACCATAGCACAAAAATGATGACCTTTTGTAGGTATTTTGGCAAGCTCCTCTGAAAGCATAATTCCAAATACCTACCCAGAAGCTTTAACACCACACAGGGAAGTTTTAGAATTAAGACCAAAACAGGAAAGTATATTTTCCAGATTAATTCTTAATATAGGCACCAATGAACCATTAATTGCCTCAATGCAAAAGTCTATTAAGGGTCAAACAGACAAAATCTCCCTCATCATCCAATTTCAATTTTTCCTGTTGGTGTTTAAGCAGCTGTTGTCCTTCATTTCTGCCTGTGGCTGTTAATGACTCACAGTTTTCAGACAGTTACTTGGTCACTGAAGATATTTTTAGGTCTTTTACAACTTTTTGTAAATGGCAAAGTAATCCAAGTAGATTAATGGAAGTAATCAGGTACCTTCAGTCTTTTATTCAGGGAGGTGTCCAGAAGTCACTAAGCTTCTTATTTAAGTGGATATTTTAATACATCAAAGAATGTTAACAAGTGCATCATAACAACAAAGAGGTATAAAATTGTGCATCAGATGAACCACATCATGATCAACAAGGGGAAACACAGACAGCTCTGCAGGGCTTCATAGCAAGCACTGCTGTGAACTGCAGCCTAACCAGTTAATAATTCCCCTGAAGTTTAAGGAAATTAGTGATATTTCCATGATTTTCTCTCCCTCTTCTGACTGAAGGTGATGGGAAAAAGGCACCTTCCACTACAAAAGGTATTACCAAGTCAGGAATGGGAGGTGGGTTCTGCTGTGTGTGTTTGTTGTTTGGTTTTGTGGGTTTGGGTTGATGGGGGTTTTTTAAACACAAAGGAAGGAAAAAGTAATTTTTGAAGAATGCAAATAAATCTATGTGAAACAAACACACTGAGAATAAGTTCTCACCTAAAAAAGTCTCATCTGCTCATGATCAGTTAGACACTGATCCTAAACATATTAAAGCAAATATGAAATGTTACTCCAGAGGAGTCTTATCTGAGTGGGAACATTTCTACAACAGTCAAAGAAATCTAAGTTTTACTTCAAATTGCAGTTACTCTCAGTTGCTAAGATACATCTATCAGAATGTCACACAAATTATCAGGAAAGACATCCTGAAGAATGAGCCCCAGAGAACAATATGCAGCTCACAATTTGCAAAATAAAGAAAAAAAGAAGAGAAATTAGTGGAAATGTTTACTACCATTGCAATTTTCACTACGTCATGTTTAGCAAACTCCATGTTCCCTCTCCTAGGAGAAGACAATTTATGTGTTCCACCACACTGAGCATAAACCAGTAAATCTGGGGGGAGTGGAGATTCAAGAAAACAAACAAGAATAAAGCCAAAGAAGAGGTACCTCTGCATTATTGTAAAAAGCTGTACTATTTTTTTCTTGCACATCTTCTCCACGTGCTGTGAAGAAAGTCAAAGGGTAGAAGTCTTTGTGTGCTGGCTGCTTTCCACTTGCCATCAATTTGCCTTCATAGAAAAGTTCAGATGTGTAACTGCAACAAGGCAAAACAGGGTAAAATGTGGAGTCCACATATGAGCTCACTGATTGAATATGCAAATCTCACTGATAAAATATGCAACCACAAAATACTTCACAAGGAAAACAGAACCACTAATTACTATTCAGCATCTTCAAGTGATTTCTCTGAACTGGTATTTCCACACTACAGACAGAGCAAGAGGCACTAAAAATATGCTTTTTCAACACTTTTTCTACACAGGACATTTTTTCTCCCAATCTAAAGCTTGACAAAGTTCTGCACGTTCTCACTAATATCTCACTCCAAAGTTCTGGTGGCTGGAAAGTGGCACAGAGAACACTTGCTGTCTAGCACTGGATATTGCCCAGGCTGGCTGGAGGGTGAGCCTGCTCATGGCAGAGAGTTACTGAACTTGGGAGATAAATTTACTACAGATTTCATATTGCACTCAGCACAACACAGGCCAAGTGCTCAGCTCCCAAACCACCCTTCCCTCTGTGATTTCCACTCCAGGCCAATCTCTGTTGCTGGACACCTTTTTTATACAAACTGTTTTTTCCAATTACAGCTCCAAAGTCAGGCTGAACTAATGGCTTGTTCTTTCCTTAATTTCTCATGGTGTCTCTACTCCAGTGAGGTTGGGATGATTAATGAGCCCTCCATGTACCATCTTCCTGCACTTCTGTCTTAAGTGCCACAGTCCCATTTGTCAGGAGAAATTCCACATCTCAGAAAAAAGTAGACTTGAGACATCTCCTAAAGGGACCACCATGAGAGTGTTCAGCTGGTTTCACTTCCCACAGCAATACTTCCCAGTGGAATTGGGCTCTCCTCAGACCAGCCCTGGTGGGATTCCTGCACTCCTTATCTCAGTGTTCAACACTATGGATCTTTCTAGGAACCCACTGTCTGAATTCCACCTGCACAAGTGGATTTTCGTGATCTTTCTGAGGCAAATTTCATGAAAGTGATCTCTAAACATCAGCTGAAACGATCCCTTCCTTTTCAAATGATCTCTCATTTCAAACTTACACTTTAAAGAAATGTGTAAGAAATTTAGCATCACTCAATGTATAATTACAAAGTCTATAAAGCAAAGACAGATCAAGCTATGTAAGAAAATATTTTACATTCTCACTTTTCATTCCCCAGAGCACTTAAATATTTCTGCTTTTGCTTTGAACACAGTGATAACCTAATTAGTATGACTGGATACCAACATAATATTCCTCAGTACACATTTGAGCCAGGATTTAAACTTTAGCATTTTTCCCCATGGTTGCACTTATTCTTTAAGCACAGCTCATGGATGAGCTCATTACACTAGCAGCCATTAGTTTATCATAGCATAAAAATGCAAACCCACTGATTAATGTGTCTTGAAAGAAGTAATACAAGATGTCAACAGTAAAGAACCACGCTCAAAATTTGACCTATTTTTTCTGTTCACAGTTGCATATCCATATGTTCCTTGCACTGCCCACAGCTTACCATTCCAAGATAATCCACCCCAGGAAATCTGAAATTCTGAAGTGGCTCAAAGCACATAGACCCTATAAAATTAGCTCTGCTTTGGCTTAGTGTGCAAGTCTTGCCCAGTTGAACGAGGCTGAACCCCCCGAACCTCTGGCATCTGGTCTAGGAGGCCAAATTTCACCCTACTAACAAAGAATGACTCCACTAATTCACTTTGAAACAATACAAACACTTCAGCTGTGCTTGGCTGTCCTTTTGTTCACCCACAGCAGTCCAAGAAACAGGTGATACAGTGAAAAAGTTCACACCTACTTGATGATTGCTTCATGGGAGCGATAGTTCTCACACAGCAGGATCCGGCACGGGAATTCCGCGGGGTAGTGCTCGTACAGCCGGTCCAGCAAGGAAACATGCAGGTTCCTTTCCCTGGCAAATTCACTGTAGACAAAAGGACTGAGCTGTAATAGACACACACATACAAAGAAAATGTAACTAAGTATGTGGACTTGGAATTTCATGCTCCCAACACCAGTATTTTGCATTAAATCAAGAATGAAACTGTACTTTTGTATTCCTAGTTGGAAGACACAGACCATGGACACTCCATAGAAATGGCCATTCCTACCACAAATGTGACAGGAGACCAGCACGGTCTTAAAGGAACAATAAAACACTCAATAACTATGCAAAGAGAAGAGCTCTTAGATGTAAGTTTAACACTCCAAACAGTGTTTTGAATGGCATGACACCATCACTCTGACAACCACTTTACAGATAAGTTACTACCACAAATAGTACAGATCAGGAAATAAAGAAATTTTAACACAATTTAAAACGTTGAATAGAATGTTGTTGAAATAACAAAAACCCAAGTGACCTAGTTACTGCTACACTGAACTAGTACTGGGATTCTTCAACAATAAACCCACCATCTCTTACAGCAGGAAAAACAGAACCAGAGAGGATGAAAAAAAGATTTTACAAAAATTTCAAAACACAGAAGTGAAACCAATTTATTTTGTCATTCTGAATACATATGATTTGGATTCCCAGTTTAGGTTTCACTTCAGCTAAATATTAGTTTTAGAGATTTAAATACTGGATACCTGACAGAGGTTCTTCTGTAAGAACCTGAGCTACAGAGCAGCCTGAGACACACAGGGCAGAACTTCACCCACCCAGCTGGGCAGATGAGCTCTGAAGTGGTAATAATTTCAACCTCTTGAAAAGCACTTTTGAGATCTGTATTTAAAAAGCACTATCCCAGTCCTTGGGACTACTAAGACCATGAAATGCTCTAGTAGTATTAAATCACCACTCTATGTTTGCTGCTGTCCCAAGCAAACATCCACTCCATTGCTATTGTGAAATGTCAAGAGAATTAAAGCCAAACCTATAAAACCAAATAAATCTGGCCTGGATCAATAATGCAAGGAAAGTTGACTTTTCCAAGCATGCTTCCTCATGCCCACAGGCTGCACAATGACAGCCATAACCAGGCTTTTAAACTTTTTAAACCAAGCAGCTCCCAGGCACATCACAGCAACATAAAGGCACTTGAGTTTCAGTTTCCCATTTCTCACTTGTCCAAATCCTCACCAGATTATGATGTTTCTAATAAAAATTTAAAAGAAATTGTCTAAATCATAATACAGATTCTCCATATTCTTGAATCTTGGGAATACCAGTCATAAAACCCTGACTGTAATAATTATCCCTCTATCTTATCCAAATAACATCCCCTGAATTCTCCTTGGCTTCTCCATCTATTATATGACTTGGAGCAGATAAATAACTTAAAGATATAAATATAAATAATAATGCATTTTACAGTCAAAAATTCCATGGCTCTTACCTGCATATGGTCTCCAGCCAAGACAATTCTTGTGTTTTTATTAGCTAATGCTAGAGGCATAATAGTTTCACACTCCATAGCTTGAGCAGCTTCATCTAACAGAATATGTGTAAAAAACCCTGTAAAACAGAGATATCAGCAAATAAATGAATTTGAAATATGGTAAAATAAACACTGATAACAAAACAAGAAATTGAACTTAACATTCTGTATTCTGATAGTACTCAAAAAAATAAGAAAACAAAAAACCTGAATTTAATGTTCTGGATTTTGATAGTACCCAAAACTTGAAAATAAATGGCTTACACAAATTAATTTCTAGCAACTACAGGAAACCACACAAACTATTTTCAAACCCACAATAGACCAACAGTGACAGTGACAGTTTTGTGACATTGACAATTGCCAGTGACATTGGCAGGAGCCCACAGATCTGCCTCTTTTTTTCTGATATACATGAAGTTAAATGTGTTTTATCTGAGCCCTCCTTATACCAAGAGGAAATGTCTCTTGGCAAACCTCCCTCAGGAGGTTCCTCAGATCTGAAAGTCATTTCATCACCATTAGACTTGAAGAGCTTTGGACAATGACAAGGACTTCCTCATGTACTTGAGTCCTATTAACTCTATTTTATATACTACATTTCCCATTAAAATTGCACACATACCTGAGCACTTTGCTGGTTATGGGCTTAAAGGAATGTTGGGGGGAAAAAAGGAACAAAAGTTGAAGGAAAATTTAAATTCAATCTTATGATAACATTGGACCAAAGGTTTGGTGGGTGGGTGGGAATTTATGCACTGGAGAACATGCACTTGGAAAAAACTGGCCACTGGAGACTTGTATTTTATGAAATGTAAATTCAGGATCAGTATAAAAGAGAAGTGGTTTTATACATTGGTATCTGTGATACATTAAGGTTTAAAACAAAGTATTAGAGGACTTAGTGCACCATCCAATTAAGATTACATACATAAAAATGCAGCAGTTTTCTTTGGAAAATATGAATTTCATACACACATTACTATGGCATGACTGTACACAGCTCATTGCCAAAGAAAGCAGCTATTTCTATCTAGAGACCTGAAAATATTTACCATAAATTCCATATTATTTTTCTCTGTTTCAACAAATGCTTAAACATACCCATAAAAAACTAATCCTAGCAACCTCTGTAAAGAAATTCCATGTTCTCCAAAAAGCAGATGGATTTCATTTGGAGATCAAGAAAACAACAAACCCTAAGCAGCCTCTGCCCAAAAAATTCAGTCTAATATATTTCAGTTTAGAAAACAACCCTAAATGTATCTTGTTAACAAAGTATGTGTGGGAGTTGTTTGCAAAGCTAAACAATTCACAAACCAAGGAAAAAGCTCTCTGTGTGTATTTATGCTTACATGCTCCACTGGGTAATGACCTTAATGAGCATAATATTCAAAGTCAGAATCTCAAACAGAATTTTCCCTCTTGGATCTCAGAAACACCAGATCACAGATAGTATTGCTTCTTTATTTATTTTTTTTTAAATAAGGAAATAAAAAAGAATAAGCAAAAGGTTAATTTGGATGTCAACAGTTGTAATAAACATTTATTCATAAAGAAACAACCAAAAGAGCATTTTAAGATTATCACTGATGCCTTTATTTTTTAACAGCTGAAAAAATTAGGTGGAGGAACCAACACTGGTAAGAGGAAGATAATTCTCAAGCATCAACACTCCTTGTTTAGAAATTCCTTTACCTGGCTCAAGATCCAGTTGACATAGATACTGTGATGTATTTAAAGTAACAACTACTACTCGTTGTTTAAGAATGTCTTCTTTCTGTGGCATCTGAAAGGTGGAATGTGTGCTTGAAATCAAACAGTACTGATGCACAACTGGGTGAACAGTCTTTACCCAGCGATTTCTGAAATATACCCTAGGAAAGAAAAAGGGGCTTATTTTCTACACAGCTTGAACACAGCAAGAGCCTCATTTTTCAAATACTGATATTCTGTTTTCTAGTAAACAAATGACCTTCAAGAAGCAAAACATCACAAATATACGGAATTACATGGTAAAATATATTGGATTTATCTTCCATTATTTCCTGCAGTGCAATATTACAAACACAAAGAGTTACCAAGGGTTAATTCATACATGGAAATCTGTAATTTCTTCACACATTTATGTTCTGTGACCCTCACATCAATGTCTATTTGATTTTAAACTAACAATAAACTCATTTTAAAAGATTATTTCCTCAGCTGAAATATAACTATAGCCCATAGTATGGAACTGATCTCATCCACTGCAGGTAATACACAAAATATATTGAAATCTTGCTCTTCCTTTTACACCTATTATATATTGCCCAAGTTACAAGAACCAAACAGAAAGTACATTCATCTTTTTATCATAAAGGGCCTTATCTGTGCCACACTGTATAAAAGAGTAAGAAAACATTGCCAGAAGGATGTCTGGAGTCTAAAACATCATTGACTGGACTTCAAATGGAAATTTGACACAAAGGTCATTTTAATCCCCATACCCTGAGATCAATGATGAATTTTTCTCAAGAAGGGATGGCATGTTACAGCCAGTCTGGCTGAATGAAGGGAACCACAGGAGACACAAAGGCTGTGCCCCAGAGAACAGAGTGCAAGTAACTCCACAGGGGTGAACAGAGCTCCTCCAAACACCCCCTGAGGGGATGGGTGAAGGTGTCAAAGGGCTTCTCCATCAGGTGCTCCTCAAAACTCCATCAAGAATTACAAATCTGAAGTGGGACCTTTAAACTACAGATATCAATATTTAGAATTCAAGTTATTTTATTTCCAAAGAAATTTAAGATGAGATTTCAAAAATTATTTTCAGCTCTAAGTATGGGATTTAATGCTGTTTGGTTTATGTATTCATTAATTATTGTGCCCTGCATCCATATTACAAATCCCAGATCATTAATGAAGTGTTTGGAAAAGTGTCATTCCCCACTTAACTGCAAAACATGACAGCACTGGCTGGACTTTGGATATCACACATCCACCCACATTTGAAAGCTCAGTTCCATGGAACAGGAGAGAAGGGAGTATTAGGATTATAATAAATTTGGGTTGTGAGAATATAACGTCCATTTTGGCCAAATGAAATGCAAAGGCACTTCAGGATTCTGAATGGCTTTTTAATTTGCCAACACAACCAACCCAACGTGACACTTGGGGAGCACAGGTAACTCCAGGTAACACTGGGCTCAGTGCAGGAACAACCACCACACCCCTGAACCTTCTGATGTGACCCAATGTATTTCTGTAGGATTCACTGTCAGCCTTAGCTGAGGGTAACACTCACCCCCCACCTCCCAGGAATACTGTGAGGATTCCTGAGTTTATTGTGAGTTTATGTTTGTAAAGCACTTTGAGATTCTTGGATGAAAGGTGCTATTGAAATGCAAAATATTATGGTTATTAGACATTATTATACCATGCACTGTCTTTTATTACAAAAATTCAACTGTGGGTGACTCACAGATTGGCTGACAGCATTTCAAACTGCATTGCTGCTTACCCATTAATTTCTTTTATTTTGATGTGAGATCAAAAAGGTATCCCAGAGCTGTTATTCACCACTGGCATAAGAACACCTGACAGATGTGACTACTTGGAAAATGTCGTGACATAAGTTAACATCACTGAACAAGGGCTTTCTTTCTCAGGTGCAACTTGGGCTAATAAAATCTCCTGTAATTTCATTATTAGGTGGTTTTTTCTTACAGTTGGAAGAACCAATTAAAAAATGGGGTTTACCAGATTAACACAAACCACAACATTTCCCCCTGGTGATGAAACAAAAGACTAAATTTCTAATGGTAATACCTGCATAAGCCAAGTACTGATCAAAACACTCTATTAGTGCAGCTCTGGGTACAAAGGTGGGCAAAAGCTGCAGCTACACAACCCAAACCCAGCCACAACCCACAGGAACACATGTTCTCTCACATCATCTTGCATCAAGACTTTAATTCTGGACAAGTTAAAACCTTGCAGACCAAGGTTTACCCAAACCACAGACAGGGAAATTATTAGCAAATACATAGAGAATTGTCTCTAAATGGAAATCCCAGAAGATTACAGATTAGGGACTCAATCTTCTGCAAAAAGAGGCACTGAAAATATCCACTGTGCTTAATGCTTGCTTAACATGCACCAAATCTGTCTTTTATATAAAAATTCAGATCACCTTTATTTCTCAATGTGGCATCTGGAGATCTACAATAGAAGCCTTAATTTCTGTGGATCTTTAGCCAAAAAATACAAGTTGCCAGGTGACCTGCCTATGTTTCCACCACCTTCTCAATCATTACATCAAAAAAGAAATTTTCTGACATTGCTGGACTGACAGTCAGCAATAACATGCTTAGGAATAAATAAAAAATATTAACTACATAGATAAAAGGCAGTATCTTTTCCCTCAACTTTTTGCTTAGTATTCCATACAAAAGCAGTGGATGGAAACAACTAAATTTGAAGTATGCAAGTAAATTATAGTAATAAAGAGTAGATACCTCAACCACTGCACAACCAGAAACATACAGAGAAATTGCTGCTGTTTCTTAGCTCTTGACTGGAGTTCTTAGGAGAGGGTGATAATCTGAATTATGCACCTCAGCACCCACCTCCAGAAGGCTGTAGCAGCTCATGGAGACAGGCACATCCATGGAGAAAAGGAGCACATAAATTAGGAGCCAATTACTCCCTCTCACAGCTCTGACTCACCATCTAAAGGTGCCTGGCTGCTCCTGAACACTAAAAATCAAGTGTTACCAAAGAACAGCAGCACTTCATCGAGGCTCTTTCCTCCCAACTGTAGATGAGGTTTGGGTTTCATTCTTTCAGAAACATTTCTGCATTATTTACATTAACTATAAAAAATTGTTTCAGTGTCAAGTTTCTCCAGTAAAAGTCAGGATTTGGAGTGTGCCCCTAATACAGTTGACTCATTTACTAATCAAAGCCAGAGGTATTTTTCTGGGTAAAAATTTGTTTATGGGGATCAAGACTACGAAATTTGGCCTTCAGGCTTCACTGGTATTTAATTTAGGTGCAGAACTTAGATTTAACATAAATTCTCAGTGTTCATTCTGCCTTTACATTTTCCAAAGGGCATAGAAAGTTATTTTGTTAAGAAAAAAATGAATTTATAACATGATATTTAAATAAAAACCCCCACAAACTCTTATGTTTCAAGCTTATGTCACATCATTGGCAGGATAATTTAGTTAATGTACATCTTACCCACAGAAATATCTACACAGTTCTCAGTACTCAATGTTAAATAATTTAGCTTTCCTTCTTTAAAAACAACATAAATATTATGTCGCTCCCCACTAAGCTATGGAAACATTTTTAGCAAGGATACTATACAGCCAACTCATCACTTGTAGAGTAAATAAGGAATAAAATCTAAAGCAAAGTGTTCAGTTATTTGCAAACACAACCAACTCTGCAAGCAGCACATCCACCTTGGATAAATTAACTGCTTCCACTCCACTTCATGTTTCCTTTAAAACATTGCACGAAGCTCAGATCACCCTGTTTAATCTACAGGCATTACTTTAATTTGAAAATATACCTTTATCGATCAGGGAGGTACATCCATAATTAATTTTGAGTCTCACACAGCTCTAGTTTTCAATTCAGATAAATTGATCTTTAACTCCTGCCAGAGCAGGTTCACTGCACTTGGTGCTCAAACAACAAACAATCAGATGTCATACTTTTTATTTGAAACACCCACACTTGTGGGTCCGTTACTATTTATCCACTCAACTCCAGAGGTGCCTCCTTTTTCTAAAACTTCAACTTTTTATAGAGGTATTCTGATTATGGGAACAATATCAGATAATCTACAGCAGCACTTTCTGAAGGCTTCATAAGAAATACAACAATCAGACTTCAAATCAAACATTCAGTGACTTTTAAATTCTGTGATGTAATTTTTGTACATATATATTAACCACAAGAAAAATACCACTTTTGTGTATGTATTTTTTCATAATATTTCTGAGACTGCAATATATAGTTTAAAACAGAATACAGAAGAAGGTAGCAAAAGCCTGTCAACCACAATGAAACTGTATTTAAATTTTTTGCTGTTAAATCCCATTTCAATATTCCCAAAAGTGTCAATTACACACATTTTTTCCCACAAGAAATTTCAGACACCAATATGTTTTTAATCACAAAGTGCTTTACAAATCACCTCAAGATAATCTGTGTTAAAATACAACCAGATCAAAGGTATCTTTTCAGAAATACCCTGCCTTCTTTTCCTTGGCCAGATCCTCAGTGTCTGCAAAGTGTCACATGGCAACTAAAGCCAACAAACCTAAGAGAATTTACACCTGCTGTAAATCTAACCCTTCCACATAACTCCACAGCCTTTACTGACATTGCATAAAATATAAGTGCAAGATGGCTTTTAATAGCCAGCAAGTAAACATAAAGTCATTTTCTTGGTAATATTATAAACTTACACACTGGCATTCAGAAAATGATGCCCATAATTTAAAATATATATATATACACCAAGCTGGCAGTATAAAGTACACATTGTGATTACTGTGCACAATATTCCCAGGAGCAGATTTATGCCTATAAACAAATTCTCCTTAACTATTTCCATGCAAGTTTACCCTTCTTGCTCTTAAGTTAAGGAAAAAAATGATGAAGTGAAAACTTATTTCCCCAAAACCACCATGGTAAGTACATTCCAACACATATACAACAACTTCAAACTGACTTGTCAGAAGAAGCCAAACTATTTTCACATGATTCTCTAATATGAAGCTCCTATGACATCAAAATTTTTCTCCAAGCCAGGTGGGTAACCCCAATTTCCAAATTAGCATTTTACGCATGAGCCAACATTTTCTGGAATTAAAATGCAGTTAAAGTTCATTTTATTTTATCATAGTAGCTTGCAGAGGAGCAAACCAAAAGTTTGCTCATTAGGAAAGACACATTTATCAATAGAATAATAAAAGCTTAAAAAAGGATGTCTTTATTTTTATTCAACAAATGACCCAAAGTTATGTTGACAAGATTTTACTTTCCTTTTAGGCTGTTTTTAAAAGCATTGCTGGTAATGCCAATACAGCTGTTGTGTTTTAAAAGTTCTTTAATCTTTTTTACAGACACCTTTTCTTAAGAATAGTATTTTATAGATACATAATAAGCCTTAAAAAATACCTGAGAGGTCTTGCCTGGGGATTGCCTGCTTCTACATATGGATGTAAATAATCCTTTATGTAGAGATCAGCAGCACTATTAGAATGGGTGCAAATGAGAATCCTGCTGGAATAAATGGATGCAAATAAAAAAGCAATGAAGAAACAAAACAATTCAAAGCAGTAGAATACAAAAAAAGGAAACAGTGGCCATCTTTCCTGCACATTTCTCCATGAAACTAGTCACTAACCTGCTGCAGGATTCAGCCCTCAACTCAAACCCTTCAGTTATGGGAAGATTTAAAGCTCAAACAGTTTTTCAATAATTATTCCGTAATTATTAATCTAGACTTGATTTTAAGGAACAGCTTTTATTATCTACCACACTGCAAAACTTTCCATGTCGAGCAAATCACAGAAATTCTACATATGGTCCATTTTAATTAGTTCTGTTCTAAATGTTAAAAACAGGCTGAGATTATAAATTGATCGTTTGAAACGATGACGGACGGACGGGGTTTGTTTGTTGCCTGGGTTTGTTTGTTTCCAATTCTCTATTTCTACCTTTCACTGGAATTTAACTAAAAAAAAATCACATCTTTCCTGCAAATCAAGTCTTGCAGAGTGTTCAGTGCCCCCCCTCACCTGGTATCCTGCTGTTGGAGGATGTGCTTGACTGCCTGAGCCAGAGTGAAGGTTTTTCCTGTCCCATAGGGACCGATGATAAGAACAGGAGGCAGTTGTATGGAAAGTGGAGTCGTGATGGCCAGAACAGCCTCTTTCTGCTTCGCGTTGAGTCGAGGGTCCAACTGCTCATCCCATTGTCTGTGCAAAAGGGGGAAACAGGTTAAAAACACGAGCTCTGACAACCCACTGTCAGGCAGAAAGGAAAGGAGAAAAGATTCCAAATGCTTTAAACAAATCCAAGAGCCTTTACAGAGCTCCTGTATTGATTGTGTGATTGAGGCACACGAAACAAATCAACAAATCTCATGCTTTAATCATAAAAATTCGATATTTGCAACAAATCAGTTGTGGGTTTTTTTGCCAAAGAAACATCACTATTCTCAATTTACATCATCTCACCTTACAATAATTAACCTGCACAGTACACATCTTAGAAAAAGTACACACTGCACCATCCCCTGATAACAAAAGCAACTAAACCTACAATGATTTTCTACTACAATCATGCAAAACGATAGTTACATTAGTTAAGTTTCTTCCCCGTGGTATTTACACTGTCAATTTTAAAAGTCAACAGTTACACAACCCTATGGCTTGGTAGAAGTTATCTACAATTAAATTAAAAAACTAATGGCTACCAATTAACTACAAACTTCTATTTTTTTAAGTTCATCAAGGCTCATACCTCTAATGGGAAAGCAGTCTAAAAAAAGAATTTTTGCTATAACCAGCCAGTGACACCAGCATTAATGAAGATGCTTTCAGAAAATTCCAGTGAGTGTAAGAGGTTACAGACTTCTAGACAGGGTTTTTAATATTCCCACTGACAGATTTAAAAGTAGACATGCATAGTAAAAAACACCTGTCACTGCTGCACATATGGCCATACTTTAGTAATGTGATCTCCTCTGGGACAAGCACCACACTTCTTACAGACTGGGGAAGTTTCTGTTCAGTAGTAGTTTGCAATGGGGAGTAAAATCAAGAGGGAATAGACTGAATTCCTAACTTTTAAGATGGTTATGAACAACAAGGTGGCAGGAGACAAAGAAATACTGGAAAGTAACAGGGACATAAAACAAAAATAGAAGAAAAATAGAGGGAAGACAGTTTGGAGTTAGTTTGATTCTTAAGGTAAGGCAAACCAAGCCATCAGATGGAAAACACATGCTTATTATAGTGCCTTAGCATATAACGGTTGTAGTTCAGTTTATCATTTACAAGATCTATAAAACATTAAACAAATTATATCAACTACAACTGCTATGTACACAGAAGATAAAGTTTTGTCCACTTGACTTACCTTCTGTTTATTGAAATCACTGCTTACTTCCAATCTACTCTTACACACTATTTCCTTGTAAGATTCACTCAAAACTTCATTAAGGCAGTGACCAGATTGCCAGTGACCTCCATTAGCTTTGTAGTGTAACTCCATACAAAACTTATTCCCTTCTCTCCCAGTGCTGTCAAAGCTTTGATGCTCCCACCCTTTTATTGACCTGTTCTTCCTACACCTCCAAACTCAAACTCAAATCTTTCCAGTGATTTTGTCCTACATTATCTCAGGATCTCAGGGTTCCTGCCAGACCACTCTCCTGTATGTCCCTGAGCTATTTCCTGAGTTGTCCTGCTCCACAATCACACTCCTCATTCCCACTGTCAAGACCCCACACGACTCCTGGGCTGTCCATGAGATCAGTTCCACATTCCTCTCATTTCCCTGCTCTCCAAGTACAGAAACCTCATGCCTCTTTCACCCTTCCCTAGGCAGCAAGAATACTGACCATACTCCCTGATCCTCACATTTCCCTTCCCTAAGCTTCCTCTGCAAGACAAACTATTTCCACTGCATCAGCCTGAAGTTTCTTTAAAAGTATTTATATAACACAGGGGATTATAATTTCATAAAGGAAACTGTGAGACATGTACACAAAGAATCCCAGGGCTGCTTGCAAGTGCAGAGATCCTTCCAAGAGCCATTCCCATGCACAGTCCCTCAGGGATATGCCCAAATCTGGGCTCATTGCATCAAGCTCAAGAAGTACTAATGGATCAGTCCTTGCAAACAGGACCCTGCACACTTGGGATCCTGCACAGCAAACTCCTTGGAACTGGTATTTACATTCCTACAAAGTATCATATTTTCAGTGAAGAGCAGCAGCACAGTAATTAAAAGCAGCAGATTTGTTTTCTGCAGCCACAGGAGAACTGTGATGCCTCCAAACCCACAGCTCAGGGAAAACCAATCAACAGGTTCTGGCCCTCAGAGGATCACTTTCCTTGTTTTATTTAGCACAGTTTCACTCCCTTCTCTGAACCCCCTCACCAATAATGAGAGCAAGTCTTGTTTCTTGTTCTAGGGTAGATTTCAGCCATCTGTTATGAGAAATTCAGTGCTGCATTACCACACAATCTCTGAAATCAAAGTGTGCTGCTGTACCTGTTGGGACTCCAGGGGATGGTGGGAGTCATGCTGACATCTGGAAACAAAATACTGTTGTCCTTAATCCTGTCCAAGGCATAATGCATTTCACAGAGGGGTAAACGGTTCAACTGAAACTGGAGTTCAACCTGCAGGACCAAATTAATGAACAAATGAAGAGGTGAACAAAAAGGATTAATTTAGAAATGCTCATTAGACTTTGTACACGATACATTTTTAGTGTCCTGCAAAGGGTCTCAGAAGAAAACAGCAAACTGCATTCAATCCAAAGATCTGTGATAAAATTATCTTGCTAATTTTTTTTTGTTTGAATCAAAGATAAATACAGCATCTTCTCTAATGTGATTTTGTTGTTTGACTTTTAAGATTAGATTCCACTGTACTTTCAGAAAAACATTAAAAGGGAAACATTCTTGCAATTTTTTTTTTAATACAAAAAACACTCCTGGAAAATACTATTATCCTGAAAACACTGTTTTTACAAATATAAGCTTTCATCCCTTATTGTAAGAACAACCTCAAAAAAATAACAGACCAGACTTTTTACAGATCAACAGATGACCTAAATCAGATGTGTGACCAGCAGAGATAAACCCCAAACATTATTTTTAGTCAAACACTGTGAAATAACATTAACTTGTCATTTATGTTCAGTTATTAGGACTCTCCAAAAGTTAACTTCTAACAATTAGTTGCCTATTAATAAATCCTTGGTTCTGTTCTCTCAATTACTTGTGTTTCAATGCTAATAAATAAAAGATATTGCCAACAAAAATTCTGGTACAAAGCCAGAAACAACATGCAGAGCACGTTAACATTCCTGATTCAATTCAGAACTGAACAATGGAGAGTGAAATTAGTTGATACATAAATATACTAAAGGAGTAAAGAGAAAAATACATTCTAAATTTGAACTCATGATAAAAGCAGCTCCTGGGGAAACAAAAACAGTTCATCCAGATTATCATTTACATGCATTTAAATTTGCAATTATTAATCTCTCCAAAACAAATGAATCTGATCAGAGCTTTACACCAGAGAACTCCATGTTCACAACTAACACAGAAGCCTTCAGACAAAATTTGACAGATTTGCACTAATATAAACAGCACAAAAACACCAAAAGCTTCTCAAGAACTTCAAGTGACTGACACATATTTTCAGGGTTTTTTTCAAATCATTGCTGGTTTTATGTATGTATGTAATCACTGTGCTACAACTCTAATGAGCATTTGTGATTAAATAGGAGTAAATAAGTCCCTTTCTGTGACTTACAGTGGCTGTGAGGACATTACAGAGCAGCCAAATTACTGCAACCTGCCTGGACAAGTACCCCTCCATCTACCTGGAAATACCAGTTACATGTACAATTTCTGTGGCCATCTTTATTAAGAGCTCTATTAAGACAGTGAACTTTGGGGGAAAAAGGAAGACCAAGGAGAATTAGAAAAGCAAACCATCACTGCTCTGAATGCAACAAGCCTCATTCAAAGCCATATAAACTTCTCTCATGAACCTTCTCCTATGGAGGAATAATTTATCCTTAATTTATCCTTAATTACTTGTACCTGACACTCCTTTGTTGAGAGTGAAAGTCCCTTCCTACCATAGGAATCACACCTGTAAAAACCCTCTTGTGCACCAGTAATTTTTACCACTTGCAGATCATCTCCTTCAAAAGGATTTGTGAATTAGCATTTTCTTTTTTCTGCTCTATTTCAATATTACACTGTTCACATCATTATGAGGCATGTAAAATCAACACTAGCTTTGCTGTAAATAAACAAGGTTTGCTTGTATCCCTGCAGAACGTGGCCATTAACTTTCACATATCTGGCAGATATCAAGACATTAAATATTCATCTTGACTATCACATTTTACAGCAAGATGTACAACCATAAGTCTGAAGACAAGGGCAGTAACAAATGTGACAACGTTAAGCACAGAGCTCAGTGAAGTGATTGCAACTGCCAGGAAAACTTCTTTTAAATAGGACACACAAATGTGGGAGAATTCTTTTCCCCACTGTGCACTTTGTGCCACCCAGCACCTCAGGCCATGCCCAGCTCTTCCCAGGACTTGTCAGGAATGACAGCACAGCTCATCCAGCCCCAGGGGCACCTCCAGCTCCTTCCAAAGCTCTATCCTTCCCCCTTCCCTGCTCAGTGCTGTTTTGGCCCCCAAACACATCCTGCACACGGCTGGGAAAGGTCCCAAATGGTCCCAAACTCATGGTTTGAGCTCTACAGGGAAAATATCTTTGCTCAGACAGACCCCAGGCTGACAAAAGACCACACAATGTAATGGTGGTAATTTAAATGCAGAAAAATTGTGATGCTCATCTGGGTGACACTGTAGCTGCTCCTTCTGGGAATCCACACAAGGTGCCTGGCATGAAATACCTCAGATTATCTACCTGCATTCACCACCTTCTTTAACAGCCTGTGATTTGTTTTGGTTTTAATGCTGCTTGGATGGAATCAAACAGTTCTATTTGCTGTTGCAGAGAACTGAATGAGGCCATCTGTGAAGGAGATGCCTGTAACCTGCTTTAATATACATTCCACAATAAGAGAACAGTGGGAAAGGAAGTGAATCCATTGCCAGGTTCACAGAAGAGGACACAGAACAGAGGAACCACTCCAAAAATAAAACAGTGGCAGCAGCCACAGGGGTTTAAAGCACCAGTTCACTCCATCCCACCTTCATGAATGGTGCATTTGATAAAAACACAATTGTGTATTTATTATAGTTAAGCCAGAACAGCAGGTAAACAAGGGATCAGGAAGTTTCCAAGATGAATTATCAGAAGAGGAAAGGAAGGAAATCACTTAACTTATCCAAACCCCACAGAAATCAAAGCAGTTTTGTCAGTGTTTAAGAATCACAGGGAATACCAACTCTACTGAATAGCTAAATTTCCAGCATCTTTAATAAAACTCTACACATCCAAATTACGATCTCCTCAATTCTAATCCAAGGATCTCTTTATAAAATTTCAGTTAATGTTTAAGCAGAAAAAAATTTCCTCACAATTAAAATTCGTTCAAATATAGGTAATACTTTAAAAATTTGACCACCAGTTAGTTCACTCATATATGTAAGAAGTACTAAATGATTTTACAAACAACTCTAGGACCCAATTTTTAATGCAGAATAGATTTGCTACCTCAGGCTAAAGTTTATAAAACACCCAAGGAAAAATTAGCCAGTTCCTGAAGCCCCAGCTCATTCTGCATTGCAGCAGTGTTTCCAATAGAATCAATTAGTAAATTTAATCATTGTTTTAAGAAAACAAACACAAAACCAAGAGCCCAGAACAACATAACTCTTCCCAGACCAATTATCCATGTTAAATTAAGACATCAGGATTCTTGCACATGTTTCCCCAAAACAAAATGAAAGAGAGGAGAGAATCCCTCAGTGAAAATGTGCTCATTCCAGGCAACTCCAACGACCTTAATGTGAGGTTGTTTGTGCTTGGCTACAAGATTAATCATGGTGCCAAAGCAAACACAGTGCAGAGTTTCCAGAGCAAACCCACCTGCATCTCACAATCCGCCCGAAGATTGAGCTCCTCGCAGCATTCCCGGGATACCCTCAAGAAGATATAATCCTTTGTTTTCTCCTCGATAGCTGCTTCATAAACCTTCTCTTTGGTTCCTTGGGTCTGGGCTGACTTCTCTTTAGTGACAGGCAATAAATACACAGCGTTGACTTTGGTCATCACCAGCCTTCCAGCCAGAGTGTCTTCCGAGAGCGTTTCCGTCAGTTTAAAGCGGCCAAAAAGTTGTCCATTTTGGGCATACTTGGCACCTCCAGAGACACCAGTGAGCATGAAGCTTGCTACGATCTGCAATTGCACTTTAATGTTGAACCTGAGCAAGGAAGCAGCACAAAAAGGCTCTCAGATTCTGAAATTTCGGCACTCACACTCAGCATTGACTCAATGTATAACTGAAACATAAAAAGTACAGTCAAACTAATCCTTTCTAAGGATGCAGCTGTCAAATATTCACACATTTGCCTCGTGTTATAGCTTGTAAAGCATGTATTTAAAAGAATCGACACCTATGAAGTTTAAAAAAAGAACCCTCAGAAGAAAGGAACAAATACTAAATTTTCTGAGACCAAAAAGTTGAGAGTGAATGAGAACTGCTATGTATGTCCCAAAGCAATAAAAGATTATATTTAAATTGTTTGTAAGCTATAATATATACATATATATATAAAAAATTAGATAAATGGTTTGTTAGATATGGAGAGAGAGGTAGGCAAAGAATAAATTCCTATTTATCCCACGTGTCTCTTCCAGGCTACACACCAAAGAGGGCAATCTGCATCTTGAAAGGTAAATGGTATTATACCTATAACTCACAGGGATTGATTAAAATACCTTGAAAAAAAATCAGATTGTAGGCATTAAAATGATATAATTTTATTTGAGATGAGGGAATGGCATCAGACTCAGCCCTATAACCAATCTATCCACAGATTTCCTATTAGCAGCAGGTTCCCCCTGTAATCAGAGATGGAACAAATTCATCCTTTGCAGTTATCATTTGCTAGAAGTCACATGCACAACACATTCAAGTGACTTATTAACACACTTTTTGACCTCTCATCAATACACAGTAATCTCTTCCTACTGTGTTGGGTTTTTTTAAACAGGTTGTTTCAACCTGGTGTTAAAAAGAACAAAACAGGGGAAAAAGTCTGACACAGTAACAATATTCTTTTCTCATCAGCAACTTTTTCCTAAATTTGCAACGAATTACAGAAAAAAAAATAAAATCGAGAGGTTTTCACAAATGAAATAAAATGTCCTGGAAAAATACCTCATTTTCTTATAATGTTTTTCATACTCGTACAGGTTTTATTTGATCTGTTCTTCTCATTATTTCAATTTTAACCTAATAAGCTGGTAATTGATTGTTTAGGTCCTGTAGTATCAATAATCATACACATGTAACAATAAAATCCAACATTTTAGCTTGCTTTGTAATTAAAATATCTACCAAACCAATCAAACATTTTTTTTCATATCTGGTAGATCATGAATCTTGCACAAAAACTGCAAGTTTGCCCCCCTGTGGTAACAGCTGCTTCTTTATGTAATATGGGCATTAAGTCAGATCCATCCCAGTCCCTCCCTTTCCAAAAACAAGATGTTTTCTTACCTAACAGGGATTTGTTTGGTTCATCAGTGATCACAAATGTTACTGTACAAGTTACAGTGAAAGCAATCACCCAAAAGCATGTATTTTAGGGAGCACACAAGAATTAAGTGTAATCCTTCCAGTTCCACACGTACCTATAAAAAAACCCCAAAACCAAATCCCAAGCTTTCTTCTATCCAAGTGCTGCACTATTCCAGAGGAGCCATCAGCAAGTCAGCAACCTCTGCAACAGCTCATATCTCATTCAGATTGTTAAAATACCATATAAATCATTTAACCAAGTAACAAGAGCTGGGAATTCTCACTGAGATACAATCATTTGCTATAGTGAGTTTATTTTGTTAAAACTTCCCTAAAGTTGATCTCTAAGCTGCTGAATATGTATGACCTCAAATTCAGATTTATAAAAATGTGCTGGAAAACAGTATTACTGCATTTCTGAGACAAGGCACAGGTTAGTGTCTTCCTAAATGACTGAAGTGGATGTGCTGTGCTAAAGGGAATCTGAAGTTTAGAGATAATCAAGCAATTTCCATTGACTAAGCTGACACCTTCTGGCAAACTGTTAAACTACAAAATCCTCTGAGGATTTGATTTAAAAAAAATCAGAAGATGCTTCTTTCATCCATTTCTCACCCTTGCTTTGCAGGTTTAGACAAAACAAGGTTTTCAGTCAGGCTTATACAAATGGAACAAACAAAAACCTCCATTTCCTCCCAAGCACTGCAAATCCCAGCCCACCTGCAGTGCTAATGACACGAGGCACAAGAAAGCCTGTTGTTCATATTCAAACCCACAGAAATTAAAGAAAGACTTCATAAATCATTAATCATCCAGTACCAATGCAAACAATAAATTCCCCAAAGGCAAACAAACCCCTCCTGAAGGAAGCCCCAGGCAGCACGTTGTTAAAAGCACAGTCAGCACATTTGCTCTGAGCTCACACAGGGTGTGCAGGGGGCACCTGCCTGGGCAGTGATCACTGCAAGGCTCACCAATGACAAAAGCAAATTTATTTTCCATCACAGCCAGTATTTTATGTTTCACAGCCTCGAGGATATATCTGCTCTGTAATTCTGGTAGCACCTCATACACTCTTTTAACATTCCTACAAGGAAATGCACAGTAAGTCCTAGTCACTAACAATTACATATTGCTTTGCTTTTCAATGTGCAAGAGAGAACAGAAGAGTTTTAAAACCACCAACAGGTGGATGAATGGCAACATTTCCAAACCAAATTACTCTCAAGATCAGAACACTGCTTTGCTGTTCCTCATACTGTGTGTTTGCATTTGAACTCAGACAGCAGTGACCCCTTATTATTGATATGCTCACATGGAGTAATTTTTATAAATGCCTCTTGAAATATTAGAATAAACATGATTTAACAGTAAAGTTCTCTGAGACTATGAAGAAGGAACTCCTTTAAAACTGAACTGAAGACATTTTAGAGTCACTGACACCTTTATCCAACACTTCCCAGCAGTTCCACTCAGGTGACTCCACGTAAAGCCTGAAACAGCATTTTCCTGGAAAGTGAGAAACCACCTTAAAATCCTTAAAATCCAAGGATACACTCCATGAACTGCAGACACTCGTGTTACTCCAGTATTGTTAAAAGACCACACTGACAATTGTGCTCCTTTTGCAGTGCACTTTCACCAACCATTAGAGTGCAACAGCCCATCCACACTGTCACTCAGGGCACCACTCCAGAACTACAACCACTTGTATCTGTATTTCTCAGCCCATTTCTAGGCTTGCAACCCTGACACTTCACTAGAGAATACCCAGTGTGTGATCTCAGCATCTCACAGAGGAGTGGAAATGTGTGCTGGTTTGAGCCTTGCTGCAACAAAGTGAGTCAGCTACAAGATCAAAAGAGTATTTCTGCCATCAACACTATCAAAATTGAAGGTTTCAAGAACATTATTAGCACTTACTTATAACTTATCAAGCAATAACTCATTGCTGCACCAAATAGTCCAAAGGGGAAGCACTAAATACAGGATAAATTAATTTTTCTTTCATTTCTCCAGGCTTGCTGCTCTTTAGTTTCCTATGAGGCACAAGAGTGCAACTCTCAATGTGAAAATTCACTCGGTTTGTGTTTTGATCGTATTTCATAATATTTACTTTAAATTCACTTTTATTACAGCAAACCTTAGAAAGTCAAGCTGATTATAAATATATATATCATGGAGAATATGCTGAAAACAGTATTCAAGCCTGATTCCTCCCTGTGTTAAGACTCAAGCTCAAGAGCAGAGTGCACTAGTGATAAAAGATATGAAGAAAAATAGTTCAAATACTGCCCTTCAGCTGAGATTAAAAAAAGAAATTGAACCAGTTTTCTGCTTTAAAAGCATTAGAAATACAACTACTCACAGCATTTGCTTTCTAAGTTCTAGAGAGGTGATTCAGCTGAACCTCTGTAGCTGCAGGAGTGGTTCTTTGTCTTAAAAAAGACATTCCTGATTTGGAACTTTCGGTAATTGATAGAACTAAACTTGCTACCAAATCAGGCTAAAAGGAACTTATATCTTTTTCACTTTACACTCTGAGTAGGGCAACACCTTAGAGTTCTTTAGTACCACATTAATGCAAGCAAAATTTTGATCCACTAATATTAAAATACAGGAGAAAAAAAAGGCCCTGTGACAGAATTAATGGAAATTTCACATCTTTTTCCTGACTCTGCACTTTCCATGCACCTGCTCCAGTTGGGTGATTTGTACATAAAACCTAAAGACAGAACAAACCAAACAATGTATAACTCCATGCCTTTCATTAGCAACTTTTATTCAGAAGCTGGGTTTCAGCCTATTTAAAGAATAAATATAATAAAGTCAGCTGCCACACCATCACAAGATCAGAGTTTGATCCACCCACAGTTCAACCCTTTATACAAAGATTTTATATATTCCTTTGCCATAACCTACTTTCACACAGGAACAAAAATATAGCTCTTATTAATATATTTTTGACTAGACAGACAAAAAAATAGAAACAAAAATAATTATTATCCAGGCATTAACAAAACCATGTACAACAGATGCTTAGTGCCTCCAACTGTGAGCACAGACTGATACATAATGTTTGTTTTAAATGCATTAGCAGTAATTTATATTTTTTAAGTGCCGGTGACCTTCACCCAAAGTTACTATGCCCAGACTCATTTCAAAGAAACAGGAAGACTCAGTGCCTTAAAGAAGCAAGTAGGTTTAATGAAAAAGGTTGCCATCCTCATTTTCATGGGAATATTTTTATAAAGGAATCACTTACTTGCTGACTTCCTTATACTGTGCTATTTCCTCAATGTAAAGGAGGTCGTGTAGCCGTGACTGATAGTTGGTCTTGGTCAATGATTTGTCCAGGACAGATTGTGTAAATAGCTGGTCAGCAGACAGAGGGATTTGGTATCTGGTTAGAAGGCTCTTCTCCAATTCAGTAGTTTCATTGGGCTCAAACTCTACAATAGTCTTGGACGTGGAATCCCAACGCTTGGCTGTGGTCAGGAGCTGCTGCCGGGCGTGCATCAGGTATTCAAGATCTGGATGTTGATACAGACAGGGAAGGGAAGTGAGAACAAACCTCATACATTTGTTGTTATTTCAATAAAACCAACCAAACAAAACCACTAGTAAACCCAACCCCATCAGAGATAATGAACCAAACAGAGGTGGGAGTCTCCTCTGCCCACAACAGCTTTACTACGTGCATTGCCAGTACTTACCATCCCTACTTTTCAGGTGTTCACAGAGAGCAAGCAGGCTTTCAAACAATATCAGAAAATAAAATATTCTATAGACAGCAAATAGAATTAATGAAGACAAAGGAAGAACTTTTATTTTAAGAATCACAAGCAGCTTTGAAGGACTTGGCATCACAATGCGTTTTCAAAGCCTAAACTGCAACATCCCCTCATTTCAAAAAGTAGTGAAGAACATTGCAATATAAAATTATATAAAACTCAGAAGGTCATAAAAACAAGTTGATAAACCAGCTGGCAAGAAATCATAGCATTTGCAACACTATGAAAGACTGCTAAAAAATTCTAGTCCCCTAATATGTGTATTGTGCAAACAGTTGCATTATACAGCTAAAGCTAAGTTTGCCAGGCAAAACTTGGGAAATGTGATCTAATATGATATAAAACTAGAAAATAAAAAGGAAATCAATTTTTCAGAGCATCCTAATTGCAGGGACCACATATATGAGAAACAAAAGACCAAGCACTTGTCTACAGCCACCCAAAATACATCCATTAATACCACAAAACCACTATGACAACAGTGAATCACTTAACAGAATTGCAGTTAAATTGCAGAGCTGAAAATATTTGGCATTTATAGTCAAGCTATGGTATCTTAATGTATTATCTCTGAGTAAGATTTAAGGTAGGTATCCAGGATATCACACCAACGCTGAAATATCTGCAAAAAAGACATTCTCAAAATCAAATTAATACTTAACATCATCTTGACTGTCTTTATTCTAAAAAAGAAATAAAAAGCAGCATCTTAGTGAAATACATCTCAGTTCAGCTTGACTATGACCACAGGAACATGGCTTATCTTACTCACTAATCTCATGTGTTCACCAAGAACTCACATTTTAATATATCCCTCAAGCCTGAACCATTTCAGTAGCTACAGCTGTAGGGCAAGAAAAAGTCTGTGTTTGTGTGGTTTCTGTGTTTGAAATCACACCACCATAAATGAGGCTTTCTCTGGTACAAACCACACCTCAGATCCCAAAAGCTCAGCAACTATGCTGGGATTGAGTCCTTGTTTCCTGGAAAGACAGCACTGGAGTGGTTTTCCCTGGAAGTCTGAAATAAAAAGTCTCTGGCACTGACTGTGCACACAGTGACCCCTTGTTGAAGAGCAGATGGTACATACTCAGTGCAGAACTTCCTTCAGTTCTCCTTTTCCATTGAAAAGAAGGATTTCAAAACACAGAATAGAGGCTCGTCCATTAAAATATTTTAATGCTGACCTTTCATTCCTGCCTAGACATCCAGACAGGGCTCTGAATTCCATGCAAATGTAAAGACCTTGGGCATCTTTCTGTCAGAACAGCATTTCACGAGATCTCAATTCATACACACCAAAAATAAACAATGGAATTGAACACACATCCTACACAGTTATCCCTTTCCCTTGCTGACTATCAGATTCCACAGGAAAAAGCCCAGGATTCTGCACTTAGAGTCATCTGTAACACATTTGTCATTTGAAATGAGTATCAGTAATGACCTGCTTGAAGACTTCAGTATCCCTCTGCACACAGATAAACAATATGTGAAATGAAATGTCAGTAACTCCTGCTGGAGAAACTTCCATCCCCTTCATGTGGAATTCCACTGGCTGTTCCTTGGATTCCTGTGCTCAGTAGCTGGTTTAAGCCAACAAGGCCCCAAACCACAGATGGGTTTGACAGTAACTCTGACTTTTCAAGTAACTCACAGCTCGGTTCTCCTGAGCTTCAACAGGTTTACAGTGCAAGGACTGTTGTCCACCTGCTCTGTNGGCTCGGTTCTCTTGAGCTTCAACAGGTTTTGCAAGGACTGTTGTCCACCTGCTCTGTGCCTTGGGAACCTGTCAGCTGTGATTACCCACACTGCTACGTGGAGATCATGGAACAGCTCCTGAAAACACCACAGCCTTGCTCCTGAGCAGCTTGTCCTTCCCAGTGCAACATCCTCTACAACAGGCACAGGCCTTCCTGTTCCTGGCCACAAGGCCTTGGCTCAGCTGCAAAGATCAGTTCATGACCTCTGGTATCTGCTATTTACAGTTTCTTTCTGTTAATGCTGCAAATGCTAATCTGTTCCATGAAAATGAAGGACAGGAAGAGAAAACTGCTGTTTTCTCAGCTTCGTCTTTTTTCCTTCTTCTTGTCTTTTTCTTTTCTTTCTGCTTAAATTCCAATGCTGCAATTCTGTTTCTTTGGTGTTTGTACCTCTCAAATTTTCACTACAAATCACCATCCTGTATCCCACCTCCTGGCTTGCTGCCAAGTGACACAGTGACCTATATTTAGCTCTCCTAAACCATAAATCAGTGTTTCCTCTTTTTTACACCTCTTCAAACATCTTTCAATTTACTGACATTTTTCTCAAACCGGAGTTATTTCAGGTTAGAACTGAGAGACAGATCAGTTTAATAAACAGATTACAACCCTGACAGTAATTTGTAGCTGATTTTTTTTACTTGAACACATAAATATAGCTACATTTCCTTTATATTTTTAAAATTCATGTCAACAGAAATGCATTGTGTTACAAGCCTAGACTTGGCCTCTTGCTTTTGACAATCTCAGTCAAATACTGCAAGGGAAGAAAAAAAGTACAACTTCTCAGACAGTCAGTTTATTTACTGGATTAAGTACCAGGTGTATTCCTAAGACATTCATTCCTCTACTGATCTTTTCTTAGTGTTTAATGTTTTCATCAATACAGGAATGATTCTAAAAACAAACATGTTTTATAAAGGCAGAATTTCCAGTGCTGATTTTGGACATGCAGCAAATTAGAAATTCCAGAATTTTGATAATATCTATCATATCCTGACACAGAGTAAGTTATATTCCAATTATCTGCCTTAGGCCCCTTAAAGCTTTTGTCCACTATTTATATTCATGTATATGAAGAACATAACACAGAGCACAAGACATTCACGAGCTGTTAACACCTTTCTGCCCAGAAATGTGAAAAGCAAAGAGATGGGATGAAAGATTTTGACTATTCAAAAAAAACAAAAAGGTTTGAATACATTACCTTCAGTTGAAGCAGCATCAATCATCACTCGTTGCATGAGGACTGGTTCTAATCCAAAGTCAAACACCACAGTTTGGCGAAAAGTTCCAAAGATTTCTGTGTTAAAGGCTATACTGACTTTGTATATATAATGATCTATTCCATTCTGGACCATCTTCCCTCCTATCCATTCCTGACAATTTTCTGGAACTTCCTGGGATACCTGGGTAGTGCTGTCTCCAGCAGATATTGCAACGATACTAAAATGTGGTCGATGGGCATCATAAAGCAATGCCACTCGATACAGCATTCTTGCAGGCTATAAAAGAAATGCAAAGGTTCAAATACTGAAATTACTTCAAGAATATCTTCACTTGCAATCAGATAAAGAGAGCTTATAAGAACTCTCAACTTCTCAGAGCGGGTCCTGCCTGATTTACAGAAATCTGGGCAGCTGATACATAATCACCAGAGCTGCTGGGAAAACAGAGAAGGGATGGTGCTGGGAAGTTTCTCTATTTTAAGAATGATGCAATTGAAATCTTAATTGCAAAAGGTTGTGGGTTGCATTCTAGTTATTACTGACTCATCTTCAAAAGATAAGTAGTCCTACCTTACATGTGAGAGCAAATGTCCATGTCTGATGAGACTTTTTGGTGGTAACAGTTACCGACAGCTCAGGATTATGTTCTACTCTCACTCCTTCTACACATTCACTAAGCTAGATCAAAAAAAAAAGAGAAGATAACATTAAACTTCTACAGACAGTATCAAAACACATACATTCACGAAAAGGTAGTAATTCTTAAACAGAAAGTGGAGAGAATTAGATTGTGCAAGACTGATACAAGTCCTGTGCAGGAATTAATGTAAGTATGTTCTAATTCAGAGAGACAAGCAAGCCAAATCTACTACATCATACTGAGCAAGTGAAGAATACAACCATTTAAGGACAATTAACCACAAGACTTGACTTTCAATAACCAACTCAATTGTAAATGTTTAAAGCAGAACAAGATTTCATTTGGAAAGAAGATCTGTGATGCAATGAGGCCCAGAAGTCCCCACATCTCAGTGACATCCATGAGACCACTAGAGACAGCAAGACCTAGAATCAGGCTTTCTACTCATCAAGGCATTTTGCAGAAAGTCCACTTTTCCCAGGTACTAATCTAGAACAGATGGACTGAAAACTCCTTAGGGTCAGTGGTTAAGTAGAGCTGGTCAAATGCCACAATACATATTCTTTGGAATTCCAAAGAGCTGCTAAGTCTGATCGTATCCATGTCCCACACTCCTGGTATTCAAACTCTTTAGAATATTTGGGGGATTGGCTGCTCTTCATCCAAGTGCCTGCAGCTGCAGGCAAAGAAAAGGAGCCACACACAAGCAAGAGTATTCTCCACTGAGAACATTTACTGTTCTCCAGTTTAAAAAGTTCTGCCATCTAGTCACGGAACAGGAACAATCCTTCAGGCTTGGCTGACCCATTCTGCACTGAGGACAGTGAATATGCAAAATGAACAAGCTGTGACTAACCCACAATCAGTCCCTGTGATCTCTGCAAGAAGTCACAGGGCAGGATGGAAAGGGAAGCAAACTGGTTGGACAATTTCTCGGTGAGGAGTGATTCGACCAGCTCTGACCCCAAGGGCCAAAACCCACCTCATCTGTCAGTGTTAAACACAAGTACAGAGGGAAGCAGTGTATTTTCCCTACCACTTTCTCAGGAGATAAGGAATTCATCCATTTCTCAATCAAGGTTTCCATGTAACTGCCCGAGCACTGCTTGTTCTCCTTCTGCTGTTTCAGTCGGATCAGGCGGGACGCGTATCGTTTCTGCCACTCCGTCAGCTCCTCCTGGGAATGTGCTGAAGTACACTGGGCACCATACCTGCAGATCCCTTGCTCTAAAAACCTACACAGAACAGGACAAATCATTATGACCTGAACTTTTCGGTCTCCAAATAAAAAAAGAAATTCAAAGTTTTACTCGTAAAGCCACGAGGACATTCTTTAAGTCTCTCTCACGGAACTAGAGGCAGTTTAGTGCATGGGAACTAAAATATATACATATATGCACAAGTTTGCAGCTGCTCCTCTTATTGCAAAGCCCAGAAAAGCGTATCTCATTCCTTAGAAACACAGGGGGACAGAAGTCTTAAAAAATTTCCAGCTTTAAAGAAAAAAGAATCAAGTGTTTGCACAGCAATTAACACAAAGACATCACAGACCACCCCTGAAATGACTGGCACTGCATTAATATGCATAAACCCTCCTGTTAAGGGCAAAGGAAAGATGTACCATAATTTCTTGCAGTGGTTACATTATTAGCTGATGAAAACTCATTCAGCAAAATTTCCTGGAGCAACAGTGACATCACATGGTCCTTTCTACTAAATACACCTACACAGAAATCATCTCTCAAGGAAAAGGTTTAATCCCCTTCTTTGGAAAGGGTGTATCAGTCTAAAAGGATCTATTCTTGCAGAGGTTAAGAAGGTGTTAAAGAAACACATTTGCCATTTAGTGGCATGGGCTGATGCATTGAACTAATACAATTTAAGCATTCTAGTTCTCAGAATTTATTGCAAGCCTGGGCAAATGCCTGTATAACTTGGGAACTATTTTTATAATTTAACTTTGCATTAAAATTATAAACCACAAGGCAGTAGCTGCAACTTCATCATTCTTCCAAACTGAAGCACTTAAAAATAGATGAAAAAACGAAAATTAAATGGGGGGAAGTTGAAGTTCTGAAGGTACTAAGAAATTGTTGGATATACAGAATAAAATCAGGCCAGAAGGCTGTTTTGTTTGTTTGTTTTCCAAGAGGAGACTATAAAAAGTTAATGCAAACATCCCATTTATTATAAATAAAGCCAGGCAGGATGATTTCTGTCAGGATATTAAGTTAATAGAAGCTCTGTAAACATAACCATATTTGCATTTCATGTGTGTATCTATGAATGTATTTATATTACAAATCTTTCCTACAGTGATAAAGGATGCACCAAGACCACATTAATCCAGCAAGTCAGGACCCCACACCACTGCTGAAGACAGAAGGGGACCAGTGACTGAACAACCTTCCCAGAGTACATGTGCTGTCTAATGTGAATTAAAATGTGGACTCTCAGCTATGACACAAACCCAAGTAACACCCAACTGCAACATGAAAACCTGGCAGCACAAGTGCCTGGATGTCCAGGCCACACTTGTGTCAGTGGTTATAATCTAATTTAGCATTCACTTTTTCCTGAAGAAATGTATTTAAAGGTTTGCATACCCAAATTGTAAACAAAATAAGCATGATATATAACATCATGTTACTAAAGGCCTTGAGTGATGTTTATTAATACATTTTACATTAAAATATTTTTCTTGGCACTCAATTTCAATATTTTTACTGTAAATTTTCCAATTCTCCATTGCATTAGAATGCTAACGTACAACTATGATTTTCATGGCCCAAAGTAAATGGAGTGTAAGCACAAAAAACTGCTGACCTGTTCTTATTAGCTACATAGCAGATTTAAAATCAAGTGGGTTTCCTTTTCATTATTTAATAGAAAAGCATATTACTTCAACATTTGTCATCATTATACAAGTTCTCCAAGTTTTCATTGTTCATATTTATAACAGACACTTTTTTCCCCTCATTTTTACTTTCTTATTTAATTTCTCCTGCAATTTCATAGCTTCATTATCTAGAATAAATATGCTGCACTCCTACTGCTTTATGGCACACGGGGGAAAAATAAACCAGAGCTTCAAAAATTCATATTCAGCACCTGTAACTGCCTCCTCCTAAGGAACTAAAATCTTTAGTCCATGGTCAGAATGATGCTGTTCATAGGGATTTGCTGAGTAAGGCACATCCTGCTCACTGGAGGGGTTAACATTGTGCATAAAGCACATTACAGCTTCAGTGGAAAAACCTTTCAGAGAAATGGCTGGAAACATGGTAGAGGTGTTACTCAACAAAAATCACCACAAACTAAAAACTGTAAATATCTGCTTTTTTTAAATTGCTGAATATGCACTGGACATGGCAAGAGTCAACCAGAGTTGCCAAGATTTGGCATCTCTAGAAAATATTGCCAAAAGCAGCTCAAATTCAGCAATTCAGTCACGTCACTTAAAAAGCAGGTCAGTCCTGCTTCTGTTTTGAAAATAATTTATTTGCATTAGTTACATAAATGGCAGAATCAAGTGCATAATGATGGTTCCTCCCCATATACATTAATACAGTTTTATGTAAGCCATGACAATTAACAACACAAACCACAGGCAATATTGACCACATGGCTGAAACACAAGGAGAAACTCCAATACAAGCCATTGGATCTTCTCTGTGTATCTGAGTTTATGCTAAAGGGAAATAATGAGATCTGAGGAAAATTCTTTTTTATTATCTGAAGACAAAGCTCATCATCTGAAGGCAGAGCCCAACCACTGCCAAAGCACATCTCACTGTGCTCCAGTCTGCTTACAATGCTGTCTGGGGAACTTTTCACACCTCTGAAATCCAAATTAGAAAAGCTAGGAGAGAAAGACAGATGCTGACCTATCACTAGAAAAATGGTCCTCAAACCACTTCATTAGGAAAACTGAGTTAATAACTCCATTTCATACACTGAAGTGCTCCTGGATAAACTGACCCTTCCAAAAATCTGTGAACAGATCGACTCCTCTTCTACCAAGTACCTTCACTTGCCTGACCTCTTAATCATTCTGTCAGTAGTGAAATAAACAAGGGAACGTTATGACCCCTTGGAGAATGTTACTATAAAGCAAACTAGTGAAAACACAGAGAGTTTACCTTTTACACAGTGTATACTCCTCGCTGCTGGTGACGCCCCGGGGAGGAGGGCGGAAGTGCCAGCCATCCCGGGCCCCTGCCAGAGACACAACGGGTCACTTCTCCAGTTCCCAAGGCTTCCTGAGCCCCAGAGCAACTGCTCAGGACTCAACATCAACCCACAGTGCATCTGACCACAAGCACAATTATCCCACCGAAAATTGATTTATAATCCCTAACAAATCCGTTTAGAGCAAAGGTTTTGAAGGCACATTTCAAACGGCAGAGCAGAGCAGAGCAGGCTCTAGAGGCCAACTGATCAATAAAGAGAAACTTCTGCCTCCAGATTCAGTCAATGCTGAGATAATTCTAACTCAGTCCCTGGGGCCATCACAAAAGCCAAACCCCTTTTTTGCTTTTTGCCTGCGATGCAGCACTGGGCATTCAGCAGGATCCAGGTCTTCCCACTATAACGTGAAGTAGCTTCCAAATTGAGTTACATACCTTCTTCTAAATCTTCTACATGATATCCTGATGGTACTTTACCAGCTGCCTACAATTATATAAAAATAGGCCAACAGTTAGAAAGGAAGACAAAACAATTTCATCAACAAGAACTGCTGTCAAAATGGGGCTTAGAACAACCCATAGAGAAATATCAACCAGAAGTCTGAAATCACTTCCAGCCATGAACAGGAACTCATATTAACCTAAAAACTGGATTGCAGCCATTGGTAACAGGAATTCTGATGGTAACAGGAGTTCTGACAGGAACACTGAGTCCACTCGTTGGGGACTCATTGTTAGAGATTTTTACAAGGCCAAATCCCACCTTGTGATCAAGTTAATGTGGACTGCAGGGAGTTTTAAAAAGGACAAACTGCATTAGTATGTCTTTCAGTTTTGCATCTACATTAAAGCCCAAATCATTGACAAAGCATAAGGAAAAAAAAAGAGGCCATTTAATCCATAGAAATGAGTTTGACTTCTATTACAAAAAAGGTGACTGACAGGGTATTTATATTGTTAAACAATTTCTTAACTCATGTTTATTACTTGAAAATAATTTTGAACAGAGAAAATGCAACAAATAAATAAATAATGCAGATCTAAATGCTTTGAATTCTCTCTACTTGCTACTTCAAGGGAGTCAACAACCCATTAGCATCACTCTCCATTTTCTCACACATCCTGCAAGAACGTGATGAAAAGCCCCTGAAGAGGTGGGTGGGTAAAGACCAACAGAGCAGTGGAAACAAGAATGTTTGAACCCGAGTGTTCACAGTGAGCCCAAATCTCCTGGGACACGTGGCCAGCAGCCCTTCAGCTGTTCCAGGTACTGCTCATTATTTTCCCAATAATTTGCTCATTATTACCTCTGTTTCAGCAAGAAGTGTTTTCAGTCGTGTCAGATCTTTAGTTACCATCCCGTTCTGGGGGGAGAAAGAAGATTAATTATTGAACACATAAACCTTCACGTGCATTAAACCACAGCAACCAAGTTCATCTTCCCCTGCAACACCAGGAAAAGGGGAAGGAGGAAAAATGAGTTTGACTTCCAACACCAATTTTAAAAGACATAACACTGAGCAAACATCACAGCAAGTATCAATACAGGACAATGCAGCAAAGTACCATATTTAGAACAACTTTTGGGGAAAAAATATATACTATGTTATATCAATTCTTTAGATCTGAAGTGTTTCTGTAACCAATCTTTTGCTGCTGTTGCAGTGATGGATTAATTTCTTTTTAAGGACCTACTTTAGGGATTACTAATTTCTGCAGTTTCATAACTCCTCCTGCTCTGATGTAGACTGTAATTTTTGGAGTTTTCACTAAAAAGCAAAGGTTTGCCATGTAACTAACTGCAAAGTCAAGTACACCTGAAGTAAAAATCTTTCCAAATTGAATTTGTCTGAAATACATAGCTAAGTGTAAAAATTTCACACTCATGTAAGTCAAAACCTTGATTAAAGGAACCCAGACCTGCGGGATTTATTTCAATAATCTCTTGCAGAAATTTAATTAAGTGCTATTACATTTATTAGACTTCTCCACATTTTGACTGTGCTACTGAGCAGCAGAAATTACTCTTTGCTGAAAATTTAACAATTCTCACACTTAGGCTTTTTTCAAAATGATTTTTTACTTCTTCAGCAGAAGGCTGCAAATTTAACCTGTTGAGCTTAAATGTATTACAGCATAAAGACATTACCAAGAAACACTCTCTTAAGTCACTGACGAGGAAACTGGACGGATTCCAACTCTTCAATAAATTCATTCCAAAACTTAGTTTCACTTCTTCTCTCAGACACTGGCCCAAGTCAGTAAATCAGCTGCTGACTTTAATATTCCTACTGAAAACAACTGTGTCTTAACAAGCTAAAGCTTGTAAAAAACTCTCAAACTCTGCTTTGGGATGACACTCTGGAATTCTGTACAAAGCTACCTCTATTTGCACAACAACAGCTCCAAACAAGGGCACTGTACATTCCCTGCAATAAGGCTATTTTACTAATTTTTCCTGAAGGCAAGTTTCCTTCAACCTCACCAGGAATTTTTCAATGAAGCAATTTTTTCACTAGAAAACACCAGCTAAACAAAGAAAAAACCCTTTTCTTTATGTAAAAATAGCCAATGGCTGGGAGGAAGGAACTCAGGATACACACCAGACAGACAAACAGGGCTCTCAAAAACAACCTACTGATTCAGTTAAGCACCAAGACACAGGAGCCATGATCCAATTTTCCAATTTCTAGGTAATAGGTTCTCCTGCAACAGTTTTTGATGTCACTTACACGTCCCTCTTGGTCTGACCAGAGCTTCTCGTGCCTGTGCTATGACCATGGTTCTGGGTTTAGCATGACCAGCAGCTCATGGTGAAGAACTGCCTATTTAATCCAGATTACAGAAGTAAAAAGAACACTGTTGTTTAGAGACTTGCATATGTCCCTGATTTTCCCCATATGAGTCAGAACAGTTACTTACATGTACAGGGTTAAAAGCTCTTTATAAGCTTTAACAGTTCAAGGGTAAAATAGAAGCTTTGAACTCAAACCTTTATCTTTGTTTTGAAATGCAAAGGTTTGTTGGGTTTTTTTCCCTGAAAAGCTTTTCATGTTGTCTTACAACTTAGCATGGGCCAGTTATTTAAAAGTGCTATCAATAATTTTTCTGCTTTAATGGCTCAGATTCCTGAAATCCATATAAAATGGGGTCAGATGCAACTGAGAAAAAGTCAATTGCAAAAATATGCAAATTATTTTGCATTCCCTGAGGATTCAGGGCCAACAACGAAAAAGCCTTTCAAAATCCTAACAACTCTGAAACACACTGGTAAGGCAACAACCTGGCATCCTGCTGACATGTGTGCCCATATATTTGTCTTTTCATACAAATCATTTTTGTTGCAACCTGCCAGTCAAACACACCTTCGGAAGTTTGTTATTAAACACACCTTTTAAAGAAGGAAATACAAAACTGTATTTAAATGATGTAGAGTGCAGCAACTTACCAGTGACTCCCCCATCAGTGATTTGGAAAGAACATTAGACACAATTTGCAGCTTCCCTTTGAGGTGCAAGCAGCAGAGCACTGCACGGAAAGATCCATCGCCCTTGGCCAGCCCCTCTCCCAGCACTGCAACACAAACCAGGGACTATCAGCTTCATCACATTATACACTGAACTCAACTAGATACTTTTTCTTCACCTTTAACAGGAAAATAAAGTCTGAAGCTCGGGTTGAATCCGTGGCCTCTTGGAAAGACAACTCTTGGATGGAAATTAAGTATTACTTGCTCTTGTCTAATAATAACTCGAAATTTGTCTCCCACCAACTAAGAAATGCTGTACACGAGCTCAAAAAAGGCTGTCGTGTTTACATGCTAAAATAGACATAAATTAAATGTGGGAAGGGTAAATTCAAATATCTGACACAGACACAAAGGACCTCCTCTTACAGAAAGGGTGAGAAAGAAATAGCAACTACATTCCTCTCGGTAACACAAACATGCTCAGGAAGATCCATTCATGCTCACAAAACACATGCCCTGACGTTTCCAAAAATAGCCAACCTCCTCATGGGCAATTCCTGCTCCTTTAAAAGGGCTTTTATTCCCTTACACTGTCAACTGCAGGATATAGGAAGGATTGTTTGAGACCAGAAATTTACAGGCTCCATGTAACAGAAAACTTTCCTAATGCTTCCTAGCACTGGATCACACACACTTTCCCTGGCACTTCCAAGAGTGAAAGGATTTATTTCATGATATAGATGTGCCTCACACAAGCAGGAGCAACACTTAATCACACACATTACCTGTCCAGAAAACGAAATGCCAGGGTGACTAAAAATCTAGCAAGCTCAGCATGTGAATTGAAAAGAAGGCTGGACAGTTGTTTAAAATAATGGAATTATAAAATAACTGTTATTGCAGGCAACATCAACATCTGTGTTTATAGTGCTACTCATGCAGATGCAAACAGCCCCTCACAGTGCTAACAGGAATTTTACATTCACCACAACTTCAGGATTACATCTTAGAATAATAAATCAAAACTCCTCACTCAGAGATGTTCACCTCATTAACAGAGATTGCATGAAAGACTCAAAAAAAACCAGTCCCACAAAACATTTACATAAAAACAACCAGACATCTCTTCAAACTGCAATGGTAACTAAATCCTGTTTATAAAGTGCCTCAAAGATTAGTCTGAATTCACCACTCTGATGGTACTGACCACATTTCCAAAAATAGAACTTACTTCCCAAATCAGAAGAAGCAGAGCCAGAAATAGCTTTAACATGTCTGACAGTTTGCTATTTTAATCTTAAAGATTAGATCTCCAATTATGATATTTCATGTCACTAACTGCATAGTATCACCAAGCTAAAACATAGGGTTGCATATAAAATACTGCAACACATTAACCAGTATCTTTTGGTAAAGATTTGTGGAATAATTTAACAGATTTTAAGTTATCATCATTCTAAGCATACTATAAAGAACACGTATTTCTCCAGCTATTCCAAAATGTACTGATCATTCAGGTTCAAATAAAACTGTCATAGGTGTGCAACATATCAAATCTTGTAAACAGACAGAAGAGCAGCTTGAATAAAGCTTTGCCTGTCATAAAAAACCTGTGAGTATCAGGTAGTCCATGCTAAGATTGTTTCTTTCCAAGGATATTTCAAACAAAACCAAACTAAGACCTTCTGGGATCATAAATGCAGATAACTCTATACTGTCAGATCTGGGCTACAACTGAAGAACCACAACCAAATTGTTCATTCATATATTTATTAAAACATGGTAGGAATGTGTGTGTACATATACATATATATAAACACACACAAAATTTTTATACATAAATATGGCACTAGTAAGTTGAAAAATGTCCTCAGTTTTACATCTGGAAAAAATATGTATAGAAGATGCTGGAATGATTAAACTGGATGCTATTTCTTTGTTACTAATATACATTTAAAAGCTATTTTTTCTACTTAATTTTTTTTTAAAAGGTAGAGATCAATGGTCCTAATCCACCCACTCCTCTGCCCGTCCAGTGAGATGACAAGTAGTTACCATGACAGTTCCTTTGAGACACTGATAACTGACACACATGCCAAGAAAAAGTCCCACAGATGAATGTCACCCATCTCCTCTCTGACAAACCCATCACAGCTCATCAATGAGAACACTATTCATTAAACAGCATTTCCCTCCTACCTCCTTTAACCATCATTCAGTTTTCCATATGTGTCTCGCTCGCTTTTATTTGCCATCATGAAAGACAACTCTGAGGTTAGTCAGAATATTCCAGTCTTGGAGCATGTATTGACAGTTACAAGCTTTAAAAAAAATCCTGAGTATTTTAAGAATGGTACTGATTAAGTGATGTTCAGCCCTTTTTGATGTCTTAAACTTTAATTTTACGCCTACAGAAAGCAAGTTTCTTTTTCTCAGTCAGGTTTTATGGACCTTCACAAGCAGGCTGCAGAGCCCCATAAAGTCCCCAAAGTATGATTTGACTATCAATGAAGAAAAACACTTTAAAAAAAAGGCAAAAACCCTAATATAAAACCCACAAAGGCAGAATGAAATGATTTAAAGATTATCACTAGCACAGGAATGTCAGAAGAGTGGATCACAGTCTATGTAACAAAACTGTGCCTTGAAAAAATTTCCTTTAACATTCAAGAGTAGTTAAAGAACTAATAATTGAAAGGTGGGATCTACCCACCTTTTCTTTCCAAATCTAACTGATTAACTCTGTTCCAATGCCTTCCAAACTCAGCAAGGAGTTCTCAGTGAATTCTTCCATTATACATGAACAACACAGATTAGGAAGGATCCTTAATTCCTTTAAAAATACCCCAACTGAACAAGGCAGTGAAAGGTGAAAGGCTCAACTTCAATGTGACACATGCACATTTGGAACTGGAACAAATAGGAATAAATGCAAGTACATCATTTGATTTTCTCTGAATCAAGTCCCAAATGCAACCCAAAATATCCCCCATGTCCCTCGGAAGAAAGGCGGAACAATCAGCTGGTTTTATCCCCACAAGGATCCTGACTCTACCAACTCATCCTACCTTTATTTACTAAAATATCTATGAGCCAAACAGCCCCACTGTGCCAAACATATATTTGAGTTTTGATACTTGATGAAGAGTTACAAAATAGTGAAAAAAAAAACAAAATAAAAAGCAGAAAAAGTATTAGAAAGTGGATACATAATTCTAACTAGGAAAAAACCCCACTGTTAGCAAACTAACAAATCTGGGCATCAGTTTTAGAAATTCAGACAACTGACTGCAATTCATAACACTATGTAATAAAAAGAAAAATGAGCATACCATGCCTACAGTCTTCATCTGCTTGCCCATACTTTTTCTGAAAGGTAAAACATGAAAAGTTTAAAAAAAGCATTAGTCCAGTTAGCATAAACAACTACATGCTTGAATTACAAGTTTCTTAAAACTTTTTAGAAACCATTACCTTGTCTTTTCCTGGGAGTAACATGTAAAGAATGTAAGTCACAAGTCAATCATAATTAATTCTTAGAATGCTGACTTTTACTCAAATTCTCAGCAAATGGACATTTTAAAAGAGGAACACAAATGGGCAAAAGTGTGTGCTTTATATGTTTGTGTAGGTCACTCACAACACCTAGGAAAAGATAAAACTTAACTTTCTAGACACTATTCTTTTAAAACTTGCATTGATATGGTTCTGTTGAAATTTTTAAGGTATGTGTATTATTGTACTCTGTCTTATCAGTGGTGATTTTAAATATTATTTCATTTAGTAAAACACAAAGGAACATTTGTATTCTTTTCCTCTTTTTCTTTTATGCCTTTACATATCTATGTAATTCAGGTTTTTAATAGGGAAGGTTTGATTACAAGTATTTTGCCAAAGTCCCTGCAGACTTACTGCACTAATATCACCCTGGGTGACATCCAGGTAGGAGCCTCACAGGATTTTCAAAGAGTGATGTCAGGAATGTATTAAACACTCTAAGCCCCAATGTGAATATTGGCTTATGTAAATAATTTTGAGAAGTCAAGTCTGTAGCAACACAACTTCCATTAGAAAATCAACTTTAGTTATTTGTGAATCTCTTCCCCTGAGGAGCCATAAGATGCCTCTTAATTTATGAGGTTTCCCAAATCTTGTTTTGCACACTGAATAGTCCAGTTCAGCCTATTTATTTAAAGAATGCTTAAAAATACTCCCTCATCAGATGGGCAAGATTTAACTTAAAGGTGCCCAGAAAGACCTTAGGACTGAGCAAACTTTTTCCACGTGGATTGAAACTGCTCATACCCAACATGTGAAGACTTGGGGTGGACAAGGCTCCTGTAAATCTCTAATAACATTTCCAGAAAGGTAAGAAAAAGCAAGTTGTAGGTTTATTCTTAGGTGCTGTAATGTCCTTTCCTTTAGGGAACTGTAGCTCTCTGGTGCTTTAAAGGAAGGACACAAGTTTGGCAATGGGATCACCTATAATTCAGGGTTGTGCCTCTTGCCATGCATTTACAAACCTTCACAAGACCCCAGTTTTCACATTTCCACTAAAAATCTGCCAGAGTCTAAAAGTTACATCTTCTACCAGATATGCTCTAGCTTAGCACTGCAAAGCAAGTACAGGATCAAGTATTAGAAGGCTAATGTTAGGCCAATGCAAATGTTGCTAAATCAGGTAGGAAACAGGTACCTGGAATCTGGAATTTCTTAACCTCGTTTTTGAGTGTTTATATTTGCAGAAACTTGAATTTCATGCTCTTTAAAGATAAAGTAATTCAGTATAATATACAAACATCCTAAACCCCAGGTATTTTGCCTTCCTGGAATATTTTAAAGTGTTTAAAGTATTTTTCTTCATTCTTTTAAAGAACTGTGATTCAGTCTCAAACTACTTATAGGTTCCCATCCTGAAAAATAAACAGGTGAGGCAAAACTACAAGAGAGAAGCCTCACATATGCTTTAGCAAGAGGGATTCTGTGGCAAACCACCATGCCAATCACAGGAAAACTCTAAATTTTATTTAAATCTTGACGATACAAGATATTTGATTGTTCTTTCCAGTTCACTAGATACTATTAAAGAGTGACACTCACAAGTTGTAAAAAGGAAGCAATTCTATACAGCAGAGTCTCGATTTTGATGCGGTCGATTTGTGCCTGGCAGGGCTCCGGGAGGGCAGCTGGGGGGAACTGGCTGAGGGCAAGGAGAGCCTCTGTGCAATGCTTCACTGCCACTTCATAATCCTGCTGCTTAAGGGATTCACATGCTTGTTCACATGACTTCTCTGGTCTTCTGTCTGCCATGACTCAGGGACAGAAATCCTAGAGCGGGGCAGAGGGGACGATAAAACGTTGGTTAGCTGGGGAATGGCACTGACAACTCGCCAACCAACTGCCACTCCCACCTGCAGGTGCTGCACCACATCCCCCTCGTGCTGTGCCACTCACACTCCCTATCCCGAGCTGCTCTCTCACTGATCTCTTCCCAGGCTTTTCTCCATCACTCCCAGCTCTCGCTTTGGGTTCTAATTCCAGAAGGTATTTAAGCCCACGGCTGATTTGAAGAATGTAAGTAGTGGGTTTAAATTTTAAAGTCAGCACTTAGAGGCTTTTGGGTGTTTGTTGGCAGCACGACCTTTGCTTTGGGAGGAACACAACTCATCCCCCAGCTGCTCTGTCTCCATGTATTCCACAACACCTTCCTCTTCCAAGCACTCTCACCTACACTTGGGAGAAGGAGCCACTTCCCTGGGTGAAGCACAACAAGGAGGAATGACAAGGACCAGGAGGTCAACAGCAAACCAACCATGTGTCTCCTCCTTCTGTTGGTTTATTTACATTTATGTCTGAGAAAGTCTAGTTACCCCTGCCACACCAACACAACTTCTTCAATCATTTGGAACTAAACATCTGGGGGGATTGAGAGAGTTACAATAAAAATCTGTATACAGACATTATCTGCCAATAAACAGATAAATGGTTATCACATCTCAACCGCCAGGAGAAAAGCAAAGCACTTCTATAATCCCTACCTACATTCTCCCTCCACTGACATATTTAAATACATAATAGACATCCCTAGAGATACTGTATTTTACAGCTGACTTCACAAAAATGTGTTCTGATAACTGAAAGAGGAAGAAACGTAAGAGTTCTCACTTTTGCTTTTAGCAGCAGAATATCAATATTTGTGATTATACATCAACTATTACAATTGTCTCAAATAACTATCTTTAGTTCACTTTAAAAACTCACTGTTAGAAGCTTCCTTTATACTTGGTATCTTCAGATTTGCAGCCAAAGGTAAAGTAATTTCAGGAATTTAGTGAGAAAGTCAAATAAATGCATTTTCCTCATATGACAAATAATCCACTATCCCATTTTTCCCATTAACACACGCCTTCCCTAACACACAAGAGAAACATAAACAACACTTTTCATATATTATACAACATAGTGTTTTATGTGTTCCCTTCCATTCAGTATCAAAATAGTAACATAAAGGAATATTGATTTTTCAAGACAATTTCGACTTAAATCACCTTCCCTTTTACAATACTCAAAATTTTTAACATACAACAATATCTTCCCAAAAATGAAGGAATGCAAGCATGAATATTTTGCTGTTATCCTGGTATAAATCTGTGACATATGCTTGTTTCTTAACAACAGCCTTGCAAAATATTACCTCATTCATCCAGATATTTCTTTTTCTGCTAAAAATAAGTCCCCCTTTTCAACCAAAATAGGAACAGGCAAGTAGGTTTTGCATTTCCATACTTATGAGTAAATTCATTCATGAGGTAAGTCTATTAAAGATTCAGCTGGATCACTTAAGCACATATTTTCAATTATATAAATGTTAGGTATTCTTAAGCTGTGTATGCAAGGATTCTTTGTACACACAACTAAAAACTACACTGGCTTCCACTTCACTCACATTTTAGGCCATGGTGTATTTTACAAATCTGGGATTTGCTTCCACAATAACACAACAGTTAATTGATGTTTTTCTCATGTACATTCTGTTTTCCTCCTAAGGGACTGAAAATAGAGGACTCCATGAACTCTGCTGTAATTTTGATTTCCTCACTTCCTGGCTGACATATAACCAAAATTCCTTTGACCAAAAGCCTGAGCAGAGCTTCTGTGTGTTTATTCCCCAAGACCTGATTAAACCCAGACCCCACTGTGACTGACCTGGCCGGCACGACTGACAGGCTGCACTCCCAACACGGTGCTACACAACACACAGACATGTTACTTATCTACTGCCTTGTCCTCCCTGCTTGGAGAAATACTGAGCTCATCTGCTGGAGCAGCTGCATTTTACATTCCCAGCAGTGGCCACACAATTTCTTTGGTCAGTCTGAAGACTTGAGAGCACAGAACTGAGCCTAAGCAAAAAGCTGTGGGTGAAGTTGAGGCAAGAGCAGTTTGGACCAGCCTGTTTGGGTAACTGGCTGAACTGAGTCACACTAATGCTATTTTAGATTGTAACAAACCCACCCAAGCCACAGTGCATGGGACACAATAGATAAGGAACACTGCAGTGTCTTTTTTTTTTTAAATCAAATCATAACAAACAAAACCAGCATGTGAACAACATATGGAAAATTATACACTCAGATTTCATTTCAATCCCATGTACAGCCAGACTCAAACATGCCCATTTACTGGGGATTTGTGACATCTACTTTGGACACTAATCCAGGTGCTCAAGTGTTCGAAAAACAAGTGCACAAGGCACTTCACAATATAGTTTAGTTGGCATGGTGGTATCCAGTCAAAGGTTGGATTCTACCTGGAGGTCTCTCCCAACCCTGAAGTATTCATGGAATCATTAACAGCCAAGGAATGGATGCATTTGTCAAAAGAAATTTATTTTCAGTCCCATATATTCAAAAACTTCAGATGTAAAATTGGAATTTCTACACTCACTCTAAGAGTAGAATTTATTACAGATTAGAAGCTGAAGTATCACAAGGTCTGCACTGTATTCTCAACTCCCTCTGCAAAACTGAGCAAATTACTTATACATTTCGCTTTTTCTGTCTGTAAAACTGAAATTAAAATACTAAACATGTAACAGAACAGATGTCAGGAGCATTCATTTTCTCAACATGGCCTGGAGAACCACATTCCAGAAGAGTTCTAAATTCAAATTTGAGAAATAATTTATTCTAGTAGGAAAATTTAATACATCTTCAAAATACTGAAGAAACAGTAAACAGGCATATTCTCACTATCTAAAGTTGCACATCTAAAATAGCTGGACATACTTAAGAAATTATATATATAAATATAAAATCTGGCCTCATACTTCGTATCTCAAAAAAATTCCTGTCATTAAATACAAGAAAACTTATTGAACGTCTATGTCTTTGAAGGCCAAGTTGTGCTCAGCTCAGCTTCCACAGAACATCAATTCAACAATTTGGTTGGTTCCAAGTGGTGTAAATTAAACCTCAGTGGGTTTTCTTCAACTAACTCTGAGTTATTTTTTATTTTTTTCCCCCTACAACTAATGATTTTCAGGCTCAATATTCCTAATGAGTATTTCACCTTCTTGCCAAAGGGATTTTGTAAACAAACATGACAAGAGTAACTAAAATCTAATCTCTAAATAAAACTGCACACTTCCCTTCCAGAGCTGCAGAAGGGGCTGGCAAAGGCAGAAGGGGCAGTTTGAGGAGGAAGAGTGATAAACAACGTGATCCACAGTCAGTTATTCCCAAGTAAACACTCCGCCTGCTTGGTGCACAGGAGGCTTTGAAGAACTACTCCACAGTCTGAGTCCAAATTCAAATTAAAAATCGATGTAGGAGGAGAGAACATCATGAACTAAAATTCTAGTGTTTCATGGCAGTTTAACTCATGACTGTGCACTTCCATGCTTCACAGCCTACTGATGTATTTTACGGAATCAAAGGGTCCATACACCAAGATAATGATAAGTTAAAGCATGTGACAGTTCCCAAAAAAATTTCAAACAGATGCTTTTTCAATTCACTGTAAAGCATCTAGCCAGATAACTCTCGCTGTACTTCATAAACAAACAGATTAGAGGGCACAATGCTGTTCCTATTAATGTTCCTGGCAAAATTCCCAATGTCTGCCAAGACAGAAGGATCAGATCCAAGGTCTCGCATGCCAAGCTGACAAACAGTAGACAAGTCAGTAAATATTTGCATATTTTAACCAAACATTAACATCTCTTGTAAAGATTTATGCTAAAGCAACGATGCTCAACTCCCAGTCCCACAGTGAGACTGGTAGGAATTCCCTGTCAACTGACGTGACTTCAAGAGCCACATCCTGGGAATCGCAAAGTGAAGCAAATGAATGGGCCCCACTGCCATGGGGAACACGCAGGGGAAGAGCTGCTCCAGCTGCCTCCCATTACAACCCACAGCCCTCCCAACAGTTCTGCTGTGAGAAAAGCACCAAATATTCCTTGCCAAAGTCGTTCAGCCGTGTCCTCCCATCACCAGCCCTCTGTCCTGGGGGGAGCCCAGGACGGGATGGATTTGCCCTTCTGTCGCCTATTGGGGTCAGGCTGGCACAGGCTCAGGGAGGGCAGGGCAGCAATTCCACCCATCCTGCCCCTCTCTGCACAGCCACTGGGTTTGCCAACCCTTTGGGATTTTCAGCCCCATTCACAAGCTGGAAAGGCCGGCGACCAAACTGGACAGAAGTTTTAAACATGTCATAAATTCAGGCAATCCACAAAAGACAGCTGGTTTACCAGAACTGCCCAGCAATTCCTTTTAAGAGAAAGAAGAGACCTACTAGATTTATTTAGAGGCTGGTTGCTCTGTCCCTCCTCAGTAACTTTGGAACTTCAAGTCAATTGGAAGTGAATTTCCCAGAAGTCTGAAGGGTCTCAAAGATGCTTCAGGTTTCATGAGAAATGTGTAACAAGACAGATAACAGGCCCAGGGAAAGGTTAAGTTATAATTCAGCCTCTCAGGGATACCAAGACATCAGTTACCCCATCAATTACTGCCATGTGCTGCCATTTCCCTTTGCCATAACAAAGTATCACCCACCAGTGAAAGAAAAGGCTTATTTATTTTTCTTGCCCATAAGAGTAAATGCCATAAACTGCATTCATCACCTTAACTGCTCCAGGATCCATCTAATAATGCCCAGGTTCCACAAACTTTTCAGACTGCAGAGATGAACAGCACACACCACATTGCTTTCTGGAAGTTGTTACTGGTAAATTGAGATATAAGAATTCACACAAGGCCTAAAAATTTTGTTATTTCCATAATATAGCAAAGTAATATTTGGGAAGTCACAAAGTTGCTACAATCCCTGTGACTGAATAGTTCCCCCCTCGCTCTAAGTTATCAGGAAAAGATTCACAAGATACTTTAGTTTACACAGGTATGGAAACATCTGGGTTTGTTTAATAATCTGAATTATTTTTTTGAGAAAGTCGGCTGGTATGAACATGCCAACATTGTAGTTAAAAATGATGGGCTACTGAAATTCAACTATCAAGACTCTGCAAACAAACTGCATTTGTTAGTCCACACACTAAAAGAGGGGATAATACATCTGTCCACTGTTAAATCATATTATAGAGTTGCTCTGGCATCCCTTGTGATCCCATCTGAAGGCAGGCTTGCATTTCTAAGTGTCAACTGATTTTGTACTACTACAAAATAAAACTCAAGTACCTTTAGATCAATAAAATAAAATTAAATGTCATTTTTTTTCCTTACCTATTGTGATAAAATAACCCAATCTTTGCCTTAAGACAAAAACTAAAACAAAAACCCACAACTATTTTATTCAAGCCTCCAGGAAGGAATAAAATGCAGCTGCACAAAATACAGAAGCGACTTAAAGACACACATAGAAGAAAAATGCAGCTTTTTAGTGTCATGACATATACATCATAAATAATCCCACTCTCAGAAATTATTCAGTAAAATGAGAGTAGATAATGACAGTGCACTATACCAATGTGAAAGATGTAACAGGGAGGAAAAGGATGGTGCATCTTTCATGCACAGGGTGTAAAAAAGGATCATAGAAAAGGTGCTTTTGGCTTTTTTTTTTTTTTTTAAGAAAAATGTAATAGCAGAGACTTTCTGCATTTATTGCAATTATGGCTGAAGTCTGTAATAACAGTTACACAGAGTTCTCAGAAATGCACTGCACACCTTGCAGAACAAATACAAAAGCCTCCACCCTTGAGAGAGGACAATCTAATCAGTTCTCTGAAATAACTGAATTACTTTGGCTAATGTTGTACAACTCCAGGCAAAATGACCCTACTTTAAATTCCAAAAATGATGTTAAATCTGAAATGGAGCATACAGCATGAGAAAAGTGGATCTCAAGGTTTTATTCCATAGCATAACAGAAGCAAGAGCTTGGCTACATGGCCTCTAAGGAACATGATATGCTTGATTTAGGGAGGGAAAGAAGGGAATGAAGAGGTTCATGATGCCCCCAACCATTAAATACTTAGATTATCCTTCTATGTTGAAAAATCAAAGACAGCATCATAAATTAGGAGGACAAGTGATCTCTGGCCACATAAATGGAGCCTCCAGTCTGACCCTGTAAACTTAAAATCCATACTTACTGAGAAAGGAACAAGTGCCTGTGGGTGGTTTATCATTCACATAACAATAACAACAAAAATACAGAGGCAATTGAGATTAAGAGCAAATGCCTTCTGCATCTGGATCCTCTGGGGGCTTTAAATCACTTTATATACACCACAAGCAGTGACAAATTTTTTGCATGCTAGTTATGATTTCACTACAGACTACTAAATGATTATTAACACTTTATTACCTTTACTAATCTCTTCTTTTTTCATTTTGGAAATAGCAGCAGCAACACCCAGACATGGACAAACTGGCTCAAAATACGGAATAACTCGTGGCCTCAGCACTTGCAACCACCACAGCAGTATCTCCAATACCTTCATATCCTGCCTTTAAAATGATCCTTTTTCACACAGTTGCCTGAAAATATTACCTGTCCTGGTGACACTGAGTAAAATATCTGGCAAGGCAAAGCACAACATGTACCTGGTGTGTGCTGGGGTTGTCTGAAAGCCACCCACAACCAGCAGACACGAGGTTCTAGTTACACAAAGCAAGGAGATATAGATATATACATAGTGCTTTAATTAACAGGACAAACACCAGGCTATAAAGTTCGATACTCTGAGGTTGTGTGAGGACAAAAAAATCTGTACAAGCTTATGTTGGCCTCCTGTGTGTCTGCATTGTGATGTTGCCTTAACTGTATTAGTCACAGAGTACATTTTCCAAGGGCTACCTGGTGGAATAAACAGGCAGAAGGGAGGCTGCTGCTTAATGGACATTTAGTGAAATACTTCAGCACAAGTCCTGAGGCCTTATTTACTGCCTGCTACTCACCCCTGCTTCTAAGGACTGCACTGTAATGTGTGCAGTAACTTTTCAATAATGTTACAAGACTGCGACCCAGCACTTCACGAGTAGTAAGAAATTATCATTCTGACAATGTTCCCATTTTACAAAGAATTAAGACATAAAAACACAGGGCAGAAGTTTCTATAAAGTCCTTATATCCAGACTAAGACAACTAGAAGTGATTTTTCCCCACTATGCTCTGCCCTGAACTGTACAGCCCAGGACACCCTGGGCTGCAAAGTGCCTCAGGAGGAGTATCCAGAATTTCTCTACATGGGAGAATCATTAGAAATACAGAAAATGAAGTGTTGCAAAGATGAGGCTTAAGTAGGATTTTCCTTCTTGTTTTTTGCTATTCCCTACTCCATTTCTAATTTATGCAGATGGCAAAACTGTATTCCAACAAACTGTGTTAGCATAAAATAAATCATATGTACCCACACTGTACAGCCTCCCTTCTATTTCCTGCTAACACTAATATTTTTCAATCTCTTTCTCCTCATTCAGCCACCCCCACCTCCACTTCATTGTACATATTCTGCGAAAAATCTGCATTTTGCACCTCCTGTTTAAATCCAGTTGCTGCTTCCTCTGTGCTGCAGGAAGGTAGAGCTGGGAGGAAAGAGGAACTGAGTATCAGGAGGACAGAAAGGGAATTTTCTGTGCTCCTGCTTTTGTCCAAAATCATACCAGGGAGAAATGCAGGAGCCCCAGATTGCAGAGAAATGCCATTTAGCTCAGGCTGAAGTATATTCACTGCAGGGGTTATCTTTTACATTTGTACTTAATGCTGTTTTGACCAATGCTGAGCAGATTTTCACAGGGTCAATAACAAGCACACCCTTGGCAGAAACATCCTACTGTAACACATCTCAGCTTTCCACAAAGCAGCACTATAGGTCATTAGATTATGTCTTTTCTATTTTATTATCAACCAAAAAAAATATTTTTTGCCCAATTTTTAGAAAAGACCAAACCAAGCTGGCAGAATCTTTCTCTCCCTCCAGAGCACCCAAAAAGTCAGCCTACCATGGGAAATTTTCACCCAAATAATTAAAATCTGGCAAGCAATAACCAAGTGAAATGAGGTGTATGTCATAGTAAGCATCAGGTAACATAATAATAGGTAGTGCTTCTGCCCCACCTAAAGTTCTTTTGGCTCCTTCATAGAAAATCCTCCTGTAAACAATCTTTCATAATAACTGGTTAACACAGCAGCAGTTTGTGCTCCATATACTTCTATGTTCACACTGCTTTTTGAGTAGAGTTTCTCACACTTATCCAAGATGAGGGCATTTTAATTGAAATATTGTCCCATGGTTACCATTTTATCCCCATAACAACATCACCAATTACTTACTTTAAAAAAATGCATTAGAAAAGTAATTTAATCTTTGCTTCTCTTAATGAAATTTGCCAGAGAAAAACAAAGGGAAGAATCAGCACTGCACGACCAGCTCTCCATGGAGCAGCACCAACCTGAAAGCCTCAAACTCAAACACACCTTGCAGAACAGTATCCATATTCTAAAAGCTGGTTTAAGTATCATAATTCACAACTTTCCAAACTACTTGTGGCAGAACCTCTCTTTTAAACACCTGAATAACAGAACGGGCTCTTGCTCCTGTCCCTGCACATTTCACATCGTAGTAGTAACAGTAAGAATTTTGACCAAAAAAGTGATCACAACTAATCTTAAGGTCTTACACAGTCATGTCATTCCCAATATTATTCTCCTGTGAGTCACGAGCTGGTGCCAGAAGCCCTTTCTGAGCAATGTCTGCTGTGTGATATGGAGGTACAGCTGTGTGGATGTGACTAAACGTGTGTCACCTCCTTTTCAAAATGCCAAGCAAGTGCCAAACTGTGTTCCCAAGGAATGCAAAGGGGAATCAAAGAAGATTCCCAAGCATCATTCCAACACAGAACACGTATCAGGATATTTACAAAGGTGTTTCAGAAGTTAAAATGCACAAACATGTCAGTTTTCCATAATGCTCACTGAACCTGCCACTCATGCAGCACACTCTGCAGAGCACCTCACCACAGTTCACATGCCAAATTCACCAATTTAACCAGAGACAGAATCAAAATTAGCAGCTCCTAACTGCAATAAAAGTGCTTTTAAACTTGGAAATTATTTATGACAGCCTATCCCCATGTGGAAAACCCCAAACTCTTTCCCACCCCCAGCAGCTCCCAAGCTCAGTGGTTCAATCCATATTTTCTCTGCTTAACAGAGATACTGCAGCAATGCTGAAACACTCTTCCCTCAAGTGCCAAACTTCCATTTTCACACAAGAACTTTCTCCATGTCTTACCTGTCCTGATACTGTGACCAATTCCAAACCAGCTCCACAGCTCTGATCTCCAGGGCAAGTGCAGATGCTACAGGTACCTATCACAATTCTACAGCTGGATGGATGGGGGGGAAAAGCTCTAAGTTCACTTTCTTTTTGAGATACAAAATGGGAATCACTCTTTCAAACATTCAAAAGGCAAAAGATTGTAAAAACCTTCACGCTGAGTATCAGGTACGTTGCACAGGTCACAAACTGAGCACAGAAATCAGTTTGTGACACAAAACAGGAAAATTTTCTTTCAATACACCTCAGTCTTTATTGCAGCTTTATAATGAACTTTAATTTATTATAGTAGTGAACAATACTGTGACTGAGTTTTCTGTTGCACATTTTTAGTGCTTAGCACAAAAGGGTCCTGCCATAACAGATTCAATAACACAATCATGCCACCCACAGATCCTCCAAACACATCTTTCCCCAAACCACCCCTATTATGTAACTGTGCATGATATTTTTGTGCGTTGTTTTGAAAGTTCAAAGCAATAACTAACCTCCACCTCTAAAAACTGCTCTCTTTATTGTAAATAACCTTGGAAATTCATTTTTATGTGACCCTGCTTCAAATAGTTTGGCATAATACGGCTAAGCCTGGCTTGGGGAGTTGTCTCCTAAGTCTGTATTTTAATTATATTAATCTTTCTGCATATGGATCATGCTTTTATAACATCCCTGTTTCCTCTCCTCAAAAGCATGGCCATGGTAGTACCAACAGGCTCAATTTTCAGACTCTTTCAAGACTAGAATATGGATTCCCAAGTTCTCCTCTCCCAGCAAACCCCACCAGCACCACCACAACGTGCATCCAGAACACGTTTCCCAATGGAACTCGCCCTCCTCATTCCTTTTGAAACCAACATTAGCGATTCAGTCACGTCTCTGCAGCCCCACTCCAAGAACTGCATCAGCAGGAATGAGTAAGGAGCCTGCTGTGGTTCACAGCATAATCCTGACAAAACTCGGGAAGCCCAGAAGTGGTGTCTAGCCCAGCCAAACAAACATAAACACAAGTACAGCCAAGGAATATCAGGCAGTTCAAAGGACAAAACAAACGTCCTGCACCATTCCAAACGGGTGAGTGTCTTCAGATAGGGCCAGAGCAGTGTTACCTCAAAGCCACCAGCACCAACAACTATAATGAAAAACATCACTTCAGGAAAGGAAAGTTGCCTTAGTGCAGATTCCAAAGTATGCTAAAAACATTCCCCTTAACGACCTCCCTGTGCAGATAATGAGAGAAGTCCAACCAATTCTGGCTCCTGAGAGAGCAGAGGAGCAGATACAGGGCAGCCATCGGGGCTGCTCACCACTCTTTGGGAATCCCAGCTGACAGGAATCTGGTCGGGAGCAGAGAAGGAACATTACTTGGGAACAGAGGCCAACTGCCCCTCCCCGTCCCCCCAGATTATCCCAGGATAAAATGAAATCTTCACTACAAGAAGTATAGATTACCTTACATTATGTGAAAAGATACATAAGGAAGAAGCTTTATTTTACACGCTGCCAAAACCACTACACTTTTCATTTGTGGCATCCCCCGTTTATGATGTCCACAAAGATTTGTTACCTTCTGGGTTTGCTGAACCACTAAACATTTTCCAGCAAATTAAACACTTGTGCCACATTACTAACAACCAAGATTCTCAAAAACAGCGCCTGTGACGTATTTCCCTTTTGCCATGGGGTCTGAAGGGCTATGAAAGACCTTTTAAGCATATTTAAGCAGTGTAATTTTTAGTGTTTTGATGAATACAGTATTTTTGCTATATATAACTATGGGGGAAAAAAAAAACCAGACTGTGAAATTCACAGACTGAAAGATCATTTTAAGTAACACTTACCCTAACTACCATAAAACCAGCTCAGACCAATCCACACAGTGCTCCCATTTCTATCCTTCACTTCCTGCTGCTCCAACATTCAAAATTTCATACCAAACACAAACCTACTGTTCTTTTTCTTCCAATATTTCATCATTACAGCTCTGAGAATCATTAGCCTTCCTACTGCTTACAAACAGGAGAGAGCACGGAATTTATTTCCCCAAACCACATATAAGCCAAAGATTCAAAACATCCACCTCAGACACATCATTCTTCGTGCAAGTGGTACTTCCCAGCAGCAACAAATGGCACAACAGTCACATCTCCAAAACATCTTTCTATACAGCATCACTTACAAAAATTCTTGCTACCAACTCAGCAGCACCGTGGAAAACCTGTATAGTTCACTGCTAATTCTAAATTACCTTCCTGCTCAGGTATGAGCCTTCTAACACCTGACAAAGACTCCATACCACTCAGAAAATCTGATATTTTGTCCTCATTTGGATGGGGCCACAGTCACCACTCAAGCTTTTTAGTCACAAAATGGAACCTCTCAGTATAGTAAAATCACATTTAAAAAGGAAAAAGATTGAAATCGATGATTTCTTATCTGGTTTTCCTTTAATAGGTCTGTAATTTGGCATTATGGAGGACTCTGAGAAAAGACTGGGTAAATAACCAGTGCATTTCTAATTTGTAACAACAAATTTGCATATAAAATTATAGAGAAATATTTGGATATTACGTTATAGCCTCATTAAGTATCCTTTAACTTCAACTGGCAGTGCAACAGAAATGCAACAGAAAAACAAATTCTCACCCATGGGTAATTACAATCTCCCTGCTTAAATTCCTAATCACTTCTTTTCCTACAGTAATATTCACTTTTCTGTGGTTCTCAGACAAGAGTGATTGCTTCTGGTTGAAGCCTCATGTTGTAAACATTTGTGTGAGGAGAAGATGAAAGCTCAGTAAGCAAGATTGTTTTGGAATAAGGAACTTGAGTTACATATCAATATCACCATAATAAAATCCAGAGAACCTGGTCTGTCTCTGTGGAACAGCCCCACCTTACAGACTCCAAATTTCCCTATCTATAAAGTTCAGTTCTTTTCTCCCAGCCCAAAATACTGGGGGAAAACAAGTGTTTACTTTTCCACCCAAAATCTCCCGAAGACAAAGCATTCCTTTGGGTTTTTTTTAGTTCCATACCAATGCTGTGTGCAAACTTTTGAAAAGCCAGTCTCTTTTTCAACATCCTCTTCCTTGTTGAAAAAGAATGGCAATTACAGAAGTTTACACCAAAGGGAGTAAGAAATCAAACATATAAAGTACCATGTTTTTAAATATATGTCATTGATACACATAAACACAAGTGCTGCCAAAGGCCAGGGAAGAAATAGCAAGACAAACAAGAACAAAAAAGCTTGTTCTGATTATCTAACCCACAATCCTTCCATTTCAAGGCAAAAAAATACACGTACCTTGTAGTGAAAATGGGATTTTGCCTTAACAAAAGAAGTGAAAAATGATTAAACAGCTGTAATATGAGCAGGAGGGAAGGTCAGGATTACAAAATGTGGTATTTTATCCCCCACGGTGACACACTGGCAACCTTGAGCAGACAGAACACTGGGGATCTGCTTCCTTCCAGGGAGAAGGCTTTGGCAATGCCAGGAGAAACGTCAGGACAGGGCTGGAGTTTACCAGGATTCTTGGCCTTCTGCTCCCCAGGGCAGGGGAATTCCAGCTGTTCAACCACTCTCTCCCTAAGCTGCAGCAGTGACCCCATCCTTCCTCCTAATTCCAAACCAGCTCCCACAGCTTTCCCGAGTTACCCAGGCTGGACATGGGGCAGGATTTAAATCATTACCAATCTCCTAATTCAGATTTCCCTCCTGCTACCAGCCCTGGGAGTACCACTGACCTCAGCAGGGGATGCCAGGGAGGTGAGACATTCAAGGCCTTGGAACTAATAATCTGAATTACTCCAGCAATTGCTCCTGCCATTACTAAAATGAAAACACCTACAATAACCTGCAGCAGCAAATGTAAGATAACAAATGTAAATAACAAATAAAAAGAAAAATAAACCAATTCACTTAATGTCAGGAAGAATATCCAACTCTAAGTGCAAAGGGGATTTTAGTAACAAAAATAACTGCCAACAATGGAGAAAATATTTCATCAGACTATTAAATTAACAGAGCTGGAAAACATTAATAATAATATTGCCCAGCTCTTTCATCACATCTTTCCTCACAGGTGCCAGGACTCCTGAGAAGTTGGTAAGATTCACTATTCCTACTTTAAATTCAGACAAAAGGAAGCATGAACAGGCAGAGTGATTTGCATCAGGCTGTCCACAGCTCCCAAGCACCTTGTCCACTTGGGAATATCATCTCCTCAACCTTCCAGACACTCTTACTTACATTTTTGAGACAAAAATTTCTCCATGAATCCAACCTTTCTCCCGCAACCAGATCTACTCACACTGATCCCAAAGCCCAGGAGGAACTTCCCCGAAACCAGTGAGATTTATAAAGGAAAAGGATTCTCTATGACAAATCAAGAAGCAGAATTGGGACAAATTACAGAATAAGATGCTGCTTCCACATCTCCCTTTAAGCTTTAGTCTGATGGGAAGAGCTAAAAACCACCCTCCAAACAAACCAACAAAAAATCCCCAAATAAACAAAAACACCCATCAAAAGCAGTTATTAAAACCTTTCAAGTCCTTAAGCCATCACTTTAATAAACCTCTTCCATAGAAAAATCCACATGGCCCACCTAAAAAGGCACAGTGGCCACATGAATCAAAAGAGGCAAAATACACACAGTACATTTCAGAAGTCCAAAAGAATTCATGGAAGTGAAGAGTGATTATAGAAATGTGACTTCAGCTAGAAAAAATAATTTCTGCTTTCAGAACAAATTACAAAGAGAACTCAATTTATCAGTAATAACACATAAAATGTTCCCTCACTCACCAATAAAGAAAAACTGCTCTGCTAATTAAAGTTCAACAAAAAAAGCTTAACTCAGCTTCTGACATACACAATTTCTGGGCTGTAAAAGCCAAATCTACCAAAGTCTGATTCCCTTGGTTTGCATTCCAAAGAGGGGGAGGGAATGTGGTGGTCCCTTGTACACTTTCCTCTCCTCTAAGTTTCAACAGAACGTTCAAAATCAGCTCCTCACTATGGACCAACAGGCTGCCCAGCACCCCCAGATGTCCCTGTCAGACAAGCTTTGCCATTAAAAGAAAAAAAAAAGGAAAAAAGTTTTCACTCACAATCTCCTATGGCTCAAAAGTACTGAAACAACTGAAATTAAAACACATTACTTTTAAAACCAATCATTCTGGGAAAATAATACAAACTTGCCAAGTATCACTTGCTGATCTTCTTATTTTTATAAAGGAATGTGCCTTTTCTTATATAAATAATGGCAGGGGGTGTATTTTATGCTTTGCCTTGTTTCAATTATACAGCTTATTAAGAACACCAACACTGGAAGATCTCAACAATTCAAACCATCTCAAGACAAGCCACACTCAATTTGCTAATGGAAATACTCATTTTTAGGTTATTTTTCTGTCTTACAACTGAATTGCTTTATTTCTTCAACGAAAAGCAAAATATGACATTTTAAAACTTCATCTCAAGCCCACTGTACCTCTGATAATGCAAAAATCCTATTACCTGGTGAACTCTTACTCATTTTGTCATTAATTGGGAAGCAGCCTCGCAACCATTTCCCTGCAGTTGTTCCTTAATTTCCATCAATGATCTGTTTAATTACGTTACTATAATCAAACCATAGTTTGCCTAACAGTGCACTGAAGCCAAAACAACTGCACTCGTTTGGAAATGCAGGAAAGGACATGACCCCCCCGCCCAGGAGGGGTAACATTTATCCTTCTCTTTGGGGATTTGCCCTAAAATCTCTCTGTAGTGGCCCTTGGAAGGGCTGGATTGCAACGTGCAGTGTAAACGCTCCAGTTTTCAGCCTCAGAGCTGTTCCAGGGTGTAAAAGGTGCTCTCGGGACCTGTGTCAAACCTCCCAACTTCACTCCACTCTCCCTGCCAAAGCCTCCTGCAGAAAACAAAAACATAAGCTCATCTGCCCACCCTTCAACCGCTCCGAGGGGTAATTTCACAGCAGCTGTTAAATTCTCCCAATTTATTTTTCCGTCCCTCAGCAAACCCCTACCAACCTACCGCCTGTTTTTCACGGCTGTTATTTCCCGGCCGTCCCTCCCGCCCCGCCCGCTACAAAAACAAAGCTGCCTCCCACCCCCCTGCATCCCCCGAGCACTCCCGGGCTCCGCGAGGCATCCCCGGCTC